>JASTWR010002315.1:0-22340 GCA_030770355.1 Harpagoxenus sublaevis
CATTATCATAATTCTAAAAGGAGGTAAGTGCTGATAACATAGAGGGAGGTAAGTGCTGATTACCCCGCGTGATTTCTTATCACTATCATTCTCCTCGAAGGAAATAAGTGCTGATAACATAGAGGGAGGTAAGTGCTGATACATCCCCCCCCCCCGCGTGTTTTCTTATCACTATCATACTCCTCGATGGAGGTAAGTGCTCATAACCCCCTTCGCCCGCGAGATCCCCCCGCCCCGCTTACCCCTCGCCTAAGTTAGAATCAGTGTACTATACCTACTAATTGCAAGTAAAAAGCTTTACACTGATACGGAAAAGAATCCTTTCTACGAATTTTATCAAAATATTTACATATTATTGAAAGAAAAAAAAGTAATGCTACGACGTTAAAAGATAAGGAAGAAGCATGGAAACAAATTTGTGGTTCATATAATATATCGTCCATTATTACAAGCAAGGTAAGAAATTAATGTTAATTGTGTAAAATAGAGATGTTAATTATATATGAAAAAAATCTAATATGACGTTTGAGGTTGAAAATTTTATTTAGGCTATATTTTACTTTTCAATATTTAATTATTTTTATACGTTATTACAAAGAATAGGTCAACAACTGAAAAAATTATGGAGTAATCTGAAATCAACTCAGAAAGATGCCCTTACGCATGAAAAACAAGCACGATTGTCAACAGGTGGTGGTCCTGAATCTTCATCTGCTGATATTGATCCTGATATTGCTGCAATAGCACCTAATTTGATGATAACAGGGTCAGCATTTAGAGTTAGGGTAAGCATTTAGAGTTAGCGAATCAGACTGCCTAAAGTTGGCGCGCTCAGGTGTGGTACATCGCATAGCAAATGAAGATGCTCTTGTACATTGACTCGGTTTTTAGATATTGACGTAATTCTGCAAACGATAAGGAAAATACTTTGAAGCTTTGTCTTATTTATCTGTGATTGTTCAATTTACTGTACATAAAGATTAATGCAAGCATTATGGAATATCAGTAAATACGTATGCACAGCGAACTGTCAAGTTTGTCAAATGAAATGTGTCACAAGCTAGCGGCTATGCGATGTACCACACCTGAGTGCGCCAACTTTAGGCGGTTTGATTCGCTAACTTTAAATGCTTATAATTTAAAAACTATTATATCCTCAACATTTTCGCATAAGAATTTTCTTCTTAGAATGGTCCACAGAATTTTTCAGTGAAACGGTGACCGGGCTTTTTGATACACCCTGTATACAGCATTATTATATTAATCTTTAATACTAACATACGTATACATTTTGCTTCCTCAAAAAGGAAGCTCTGTTTTCGTAAAAAAATCTTTTTTTAGTTGCCGCTGCCAATGTGAAAAATTTTAGTGAAAAAAACTTGGCGCTGCCAAATTTTAAAATATTTGAAAGCAATAAATAACTAATTTAAAATATTAAATTAATAATTACAATGTGAATGTAAAGACTTTCACACATTAATTTAAAGTACTTTTTCCATTTATAGAAATTGTTTCATTAATATATATTATTATGTTTAGCAGCGCCAAGTTTTTTTCACTAAAATTTTTCACATTTTATATTAATTTTTTCACTTTAATGGAAATACATTTTTTAAAAGAACAATAGTTATTTTTCGATATAATATATATTTAATTGGCGCATAATTTAAAGATATTTCTTTTTTTTTTGTAATAAATATATTACTTCGATTTTTTCAAGGTAAATATATTACTTTGGTTTTTTTAAGGTAAAGATATTATTGGATTTTTTCGAGGTACAAAGATAACTACTTCGATTTTTTCGAGATAAATATATTACTTTGGTTTTTTAAGGTAAAGTTATTACTTGGATTTTTTCGAGGTACAAAGATAACTACTTCGATTTTTTCAAGGTACACCACGCGTGCTTGGCGTCTTTTTTTTACCTTTTTGTAAAAGGTAATTTTGTACGGATATCACCCCTTTTTGTTATAGATACATCAAACGCCGTAATGTCTATCGACATCGACATTTATGTCTGATAAAATCAAATGTAAATATTTTTTGTATTATAACTTACAAGAATTATATCTGAGAGTTTGACATCCTTAAATGTGCAGTGTAGTTTGTATAAATTTATAAATCATTAAAAAAATTAAGACACAAAATATGAATATATTAGGCAAAGTCAAATTTGTCGAGAGCACATTATGCAGTGTTTGCTATAAATAAATTTTGTCGAAAGAAAAACAGATTTGATACAGAGATTGGCATGTACGATGCTATTGGCAGAATGTCATAGTAGATAATATATGTATAGTAAAGTTTGTTAAAAAAATAAGGCAATTAATAATTTATAATACAAACTACACTGCACATTTAATTAAGGATGTCACTGTCGGATATAATTTTTGTGTTATAATACAAAAAATATTTAGATTTAATTTTATCAGATATATTTGATAGTCATTAGAGGAAAAGAGAGAGAGAGAGAGATTGATTGATTGATTAAATTTATTATGCCCAAGCCAAGGCTAAAGGGCAAAAATACATATAGTAAGAGACATAGAATGTAACATAATAGTAGCCGAGTAGTAGAAAGAAAGAAAGGTTACATATATGTTGCATACTAATGTTAAACTTAAAACTAATAAATACACTGAAGAAAAAGCAAGAACAATGAAGCTCAAGAACTAAGCAATAATCCGCAACCGACCTAAACTAAAGCAAGGAAACTTATTAATATGCGCAGGTTAACTTAAACTTAAACTAAGTAATATACATATAACGTAGCAGACTAGAAGTCTGACTAGACGACGGTAACATTGCACAATAAGAATCACACAAGATAGCTAAGAGTATCAATTAGATTCAGATGCAAGTAAGAACAAGCGGAGAAGGTCTTTAAAGGATGCAAGAGTAGCTGCTGATGTTATACTGCTAGGAAGAGTATGCCAAAAACGTATTGAAGAAAGGCGAAAGGAGTGCATGTACATAGTAGTTCTGCAAGACGGAATATGAAATGATTGTGATGAGGTAACAAGGCGATCAGATCTTCTCAGAGATGGGTCTAGAAGGGTGAAGAGCTCGCTCAGGTATGATGGAGAGTGTAGAAAAAGGATGCGATACATCTGACAGCCAAGAAAATATAACCTTCTATTTTCCACCGAAAGCCATCCCAATCGACGTCTATATGGCGTAATATGCTCATCTCGCCTTAGATCGAAAATAAATCTAATACAGCAGTTTACTAGTCTCTGCAGTCTGGTGTTCAACTCACTACTTAAGCCGTGGTATACAAGACAACAATAATCTATATGAGGCATGATCAAGGTCATCACTAATTTAGTTCTCAAATCGGTGGAAAGCGAATTTCTGTTGAATTTTAGCTTATGCAGTGCATAATGGACCCTTTGCGAGACATTCATAACGTGTTTCCTCCAAGAAAGAGTAGACGTAAATACGACACCCAAGTTTCTCACTTCACTCACAAAAGGAAGAGGAACTTGGTTTACAATAATGGGCGGTAAAAGACTACAATCAATGTCCTTAACATATGCTTGACTGCCATAAATAAGCACCTTGGATTTGGCAGGATTAAGTTTTAGACCGTTAGACTCGGCATAATCAAAAATAGCATTCGCATCCTTAGAAATTAAATCTAAACCATAACGAATGTCGGCCGGTGAGCACGAGAGATAAATTTGAATGTCATCAGCAAACATCATATGATGTGCATACGACACCACGCGACTAATGTCGTTGACGAATAAAGAGAATAAAAGTGGGCCAAGCACAGAGCCCTGAGGGACACCGGAGGACGTGGATAGCCAATCAGAGAGATTACCTGCATCATCAACAACGGCCTGAGAACGGCCAGTTAAGTACGAGAATATCCAAGCAAGGACAGCGTCCGAGAAACCAATCTCCTTAAGCTTGATGAGCAAGCGCAGATGTGGAACCGTGTCAAATGCCTTACTAAAATCAAAGAGGATCATGATTGTGATAAGTCTATTATCAATCCCCTCTTTAATATCATCGCAAACACGTAAAAGTGCAGACTGAGTATTGTGACCCTGTCGATAAGCGGACTGTCTAGGATTAAGGACATCGTATTCAGTTAAGTAGTCAGTAATTTGTGAGGCGACGATCTTCTCAAGTAACTTAGAAAGTTCAGGCAGATTGGCTATCGGTCTCGTGTCGGACGGGGAGAGAGGGATCCGAATCTTCGAGAGAGGGCGGATAAGCGCTCGCTTCCACTGAGATGGAAATACAGATGTTTCTAATGAGCGGTTGAATAAAGCAACAAAATACGACGAAATCGTAGGCCAAGCAATACGCAAAATGTAAAGCGGAATTCCATCCGAGCCAGACGCATAAGAGTGAAGTGGTCCCACAGAAATAAGCTTAAAAATCATGCCAGGTGTTATGGCGGAGAAAACAAACTCTGGACGCTGAGACGGACGAATAACCGGAGCAGTGGCGGAAATAAAGTCAGCATATAAGCAAGGCAAATGAGCGTTAGAGATTGAAACATAATATGAATTTAATAGATCAGGCTGAAAAAACCGTAGAGGAGAAACCAAGGTAGATTTTACAAGGCCTAAACGAGCCAGTTCTCTCCAAAGCTTAGCAGGATCCATGATATTTTTAAGAGAGTCAAATTGAAACTCACTCTTGGCACGCTTTATATCAGAATTAAGCCGGTTACAAAAAAGTCTGTAGGTGGCATAACCAAGTAAGCTGTTAGAACGTTTTGCCTGCTTATATAGCCGATCACGAGTACGAAGCCTGGTCTTAAGCTCGGCCGTAAGCCATCGCACAGGGGGCCTCCTGACCACAAATACGCGCTCAGGAGCAAACTCATCAAGTGTTCCAAGCAAGGCATCGGACAGCACCGCACTAAGCCCATCGACACCGGCGACGTCAGTCCGGCCATCCAGCCTGACATGATCACCGTCAGTAATCGCTCGAATGGACGCCAGGAAATCAGTGCTCTCGACGACAGACTGAAGGTGTTCGCGAAATTCATCACAATCAATGGCACTATAACTTCGCCGTAAGATGCTTCGTTCAATATTCTTCGTTCAATAGAGAGAGAGAGAGAGAGAGAGAGAGAGAGAGAGAGAGAGAGAGAGAGAGAGAGAGAACGCGAGCGGGGAACGCGAGCGTGACCGCGAGAAAGAGCAATACGTACGATAGATATAACCTCGCGACCGTCGCACAGGGTGTATCCCAGGAACCAGCCATCCGCAAGGCGCGAACTCTGTCACTCCAGCACTGCACTTCGTTCGGAGTGTTCGGACGCGACGACGCGGACGGAATATTTCTCGACGACGCGGACGTCTAAAGCGGCCCATAACATGTACGAGTTTGATTCGCGAGCCGGACTCAAACGTTTTTCACCACACACACACTCCCGAATAGTCCCGAAATTTGGCTCGTCGGACGCCGAGCCCGTCTCGTAACATCTCACCCACGAACAAGCAGAAACCGAGCCGAGCCGGACTCGCGACGTGTATGGGCCGCTTTATGGTTATGTTTACATACATCTCGACGACGCGGACGTCTAAAGCAGCCCATAACATGTACGAGTTTGATTCGCGAGTCCGACTCGTCGAGCTTGATTCGCGAACCGGACTCGACCGTTTTTCACCACACACACACACTCCCGAATAGTCTCGATTCTATAAACGTTGATCCCGTTGATCTAATCGCGACGACGCGACGCGGACGTCTAAAGCGGCCCATAACATGCGTACGTTTGATTCGCGAACGGACTCAAACGTTTTTCACCACACACACACTCCCGAATAGTCCCGAAATTTGGCTCGTTGGACGCCGAGCCCGTCTCGTAACATCTCACCCACGATATTGTTTACGAAAGCTTCTTTGCTTACGACCACGATCGCAGCGTTACAATAGATGTAGACGCACCTTAATAATTCATACGATAACTGACACGACGAACGTTACGATCGTCGTAATGAGCTTACGATCCATCGTAACGCTGCGATCGTGATCGTAAGCAAAGAAGCTGTCGTAAACAATATATCTATGTTAATATATCTAACTATAAACACACTTTTCTTCGCGCGTCGAAAAGGCTGATATGTTAGGTTATACTGTTGTAGCGCTAGACAAGTGTCACAATCTTCCGAGTTCAAGTTGAGTCAACTCATATCGTCGTAAGGAACTTAACATTACGATAAATGTAAACGCAGCCTCGCGCACCAACTAACGTACACGTCAGTGACGTCACTGCACATAAACATGCTGTCTCTTTCGTTGTCATGGAGACGCTCGAGACTGGCAATATCGCTCTCTTGCTCTCTCTTGCGAACGCGATTTATTTATCGACAAGCAAGAGCCATCTACAGTCGAAAGTAGTGAAAGTAACGCTGGGGGTATATATATATATGTCATATGTCCGACGACGACGTGGACGTTTCTTAAATGAAAATTTTCAGGTCTGGACTTTTGCATCGCAATGTATTTTTTCGTAGGCCACGTAGGGGAAAAATAAAAATACTTTTATTATATAAATTTGGTCCAAGCTTTCCACTGAGCCTAGTTAGAACTTGATCCGTTCACTAGTTATCGAGATCTCAAAATCTCGAGTATTTTCAACATATATATAACTCGTCGCGTCGCGTATATAGAGCCACGGCTGTCTCGCTCCGCGCGTACTTGGCGCGAGACACTACCGTGTCTCTTGATATGTTCAAAACATAACTGAAAACAGAGTCGACTCCTGGCGAATGTATCGCGATTCCTGTGCGGCAGCGAACGTGTTAACCGTGTATGTTTGTGATTATGCAATTTGAAATGTTTTTCTGTGTATATGGACGTAGATATATGTAGTTTCGACGAATGTCAGGTATTGCCTTCATTCATACAACAACTATTTCGATTAAGAAAAGTTAATTAATGTTCGTAATATTAAGGCAGTTACTTTGTCCAAAGTTGATAATTCTCTATGTTACTATTTCAAAGTATTATGAAGTACTTATTCTTTGAAACTTTTTTTTTGCAACTGCAGATTAGCAGTCGCCGTCACATAAGTGATCGTGTTTTCACTAAGAACGATCATATGCACCTAAGAATTAGTATTTTCAGTGCACAATTTGAGTGA
The DNA here is from genome assembly GCA_030770355.1 of Harpagoxenus sublaevis. NCBI lineage: Eukaryota > Metazoa > Arthropoda > Insecta > Hymenoptera > Formicidae > Harpagoxenus > Harpagoxenus sublaevis. The sequence continues at coordinate 7,115 of JASTWR010002315.1, forward strand.
TTATTAGGGTATCGTTACACGTGAGATATATATAATCAAATTAGTAAGATACGAAACAGTTATTTCTAAACGTTAACTGAAAACGCTTAAGTCTCAGATTTGTACGATTTCCAAAGAGTCGAGAATTTATATTTGGGAATCGTACAAATCTGAGACTTAAGCGTTTTCAGTTGACGTTTTGAAATAACTGTTTCGTATTTTACTAATCCGATTATATGTATATGTCTCACGTGCAACGATACCATAATAATCACTCAAATTGTGCACTGAACACACCAATTTTTAGGTGCATATGATCGTTCTTAGTGAAACCACGTTCACTTATGTGACGGCAACTGCAGTTACAAGAAAAAGGTTTAAAAAATAAGTACTTCATAATACTTTAAAAAAGTAAAATAGAGAATTATCAACTTAGGACAAAGTAACTGCCTTAATATTACAAACATTAATTAACTCTTCTTAATCGAAATGGTTGTGGTTTGAATAAAGGCAATACTTGACATTCATCGAAACTACATATATCTACGTCCGTATACACAGAAGAACATACCGAATTAGTAGGTGTATAGGGGGGATTCTAGGCCAAATGTGGGCGAGGGGGTAGAGGGGAAGGGGGTTCCGCGGCGCGGGGTACTCCATGCCCGATGGGCGAGGGGTCCGCGGGGGCAAGGGAGGGGGCCAAATGTGGGCGAGGGGGGTAGAGGGGCAGGGGGGTTCCGCAACGCGGGGTACTCCATGCCCGGTGGGCGAGGGGTCCGCGGGGCGAGGAAGGGGGAATGCTGGGCGAGGGGTCCGCGGGGAGAGGTGAACCCGCGTCTTTTGGCCCGCGGGGAGAGGGAAACCCGCGTCTTTTGGCGCCGCTGCGGCCCGTGTGTAGGCGGTCCGCGGTGAGGAGGGTCCGCGTGACATCATATCGTGTCACTCGCGTGCGTCTTCTCGCTCTCGCCCCCGCTCGCGTCGGCCGCGGATCAGCGTGACATCACCGCGCGCTTGCATATCACGTTCTCTCTCTCTCTCTCCCCACTTACCCCTTCGCGTTCTCTCTCATACTCACCTAATCTTCTTTCTCGCTTTCAGAGGTGTGTATTCTCTTCGCGTTCGCATATCTATTAGCGCTCTCTCCATCAGTATTTTTTTGTTTTTTAAAATTATTTAATTTAATAAGTAGGGGTATATGGGGTTTTCTGGCCCAACCTAGGGCAAGGGGGGTAGAGGGGAAGGGGGGTTCCGCAGCGCGGGGTACTCCATGCCCGGTAGGCGAGGGGTCCGCGAGGGCGAGGGAGGGGGAATGCTGGGCGAGGGGTCCGCGGGGAGTGGTGGGGAATGCTGGGCGAGGGGTCCGCGGGGAGAGGTGAACCGCGTTTTCTGACATCGCGGCGGCCCGCGGGAGAGGGGAACCACACCATGGTCCGCGAGGATGAGGACGCGGTGGGCCCGCGGGTAGGCGGGTCCACGGTGAGGGGGGGTCCGGACTGCAACCCGCATCATATATCGTTTCCACGTGTCCTCGCTCTCGCTACCGCTCGCGTCGACCGCGGATCAGCGTGACATCACCGCGCTTGCATATCACATTCTCTTTCTACTTACCTCTTCACGTTCTCTCTCATACTCACCTTCTTACCTATACCTCCTCGTATTCTCCATCCGCTCCCGTTTGCGTCCTCTCTCCAGCTCTCAGATGTTCTTTCTTATTCGCGTATCTATTACTAGAGCAGGTGCATATTTACAGTCTTTTATAATTAAACGACGCGGTAGCGTTCTACCGTCCGGTATTTAAATTTTAAGTATTTTATTAACGCAATTTAAGGAATTGGAAGGGAGAGGTGGAAGGATAATAAATTTAAGCTTTTTTAAATCATTATACATTTTATTCAGTTTTTATTATAGTATAGATTAAATAAGTAAGTATGGCATGTTCTGATGGATCTTGTGATTCTTCAGTATCACGTACATCCTCTACTACCTCCAGAAGGACTCGTCGCTGAGCTGTAGAAAAAAGTAAATAATTAAATCTAAAAACTCAAAATTGCGCAAAAACCGATCTTTAAATTTGAACTTTAAAATAAAGTACTTACCAAATTACTATTTCTCACGAGGCACTATCACAACCCGCACCCCTGTTGCCACGTCCACCGTCACATGCAGCGGATGGAGGATGCACTCTTCATAGGGCAGGGGTGTTCGAGGCTCAACCTCGACATACCGCGGAGACCGCCGAGATGAACTCGGCGAAGGTGACCGCGGAGACGGTCCGGCGGCGGTATGCGCGGCAAGCGCGGCGCGCAGCCAATATTCACGCATGCATACGTCACACGTAGCCGGCGCACAGTGCTCCCAAATGCCAAAAACGTGGCCAAAACCCCCTAAATCAAAGTTTCAATTTGGGGACTTTTAAGTCCCTAAATAGTTAGGTTGATATCTTTATCGTTAGAAGCGACCGTTTTTGAGGGTCATATGGACATACCTGGCTCTCGAAATCTATTTTAATCTGAGCGTCGAGCGCGTCACAACGGGAGCTCGCTCCGAACGCAAGTAAACGTAATTTTCAATCGCGCTCCATTTCTTTGTGTTTTTAGTTATTTTAATTTCGTCAAATGGAATCCACAACTGAAAGTAAGTAAATATCAACTATGTAAATAAAATGCAATAAAATTTGATTGTTATTAAATTATAGGAGCATTTAAAATATCGTTTTATTATCGTTTCCAGTTTAAATCACAAACAATAAAATATACAGAAGTCAAAAGTCCCACGAGATCCCACTCTCAAACAAATTATCCCGTCTTTTTTAATCGTTTTTCATTAATAATTAAAAAAAAATAGCTGCCCCCACTTGCCCCATTTTATTTTATCTAACTTTTTCTGCGGCGATGCATAAATTCGCTTTCAGGCGCGCATTGCACGCTTATACGGAGCGAGATAAAGTCCATGACTTTCCATGGCGCGATTATGACGTTTCAATTCTTCCAGCTGACGCCGCGCGGCTTTGTTATCATTCACAGCCTTTGCGACTCCTGCCGCTCCACCGACTAATGAATCGAGAACTCCCAACAACGGTAGGATCGGTAGGATACCACCGCGTTTTGCAACCGGAAGTATTCGCTTGTTCTTCTTCTTCTTTTTTGTTTTCAAACCCATTCCGAGTTTGGTCTTGGTTTTCATGGCCGCCCAGACAGCTGTGGCGGAAGCTCTCTCTCCGAGAGTTGAATCTTTTGCTGTAATGCGTTTTCGCGCTTTTGCAGCGAGTATATTGTCAGCCACGTGTCGTTTTGCGAGATCGTTGCTATGCGAATAGGCTATATCGTGCTCGCGACACGCTGCGTCCAATGGATTAATACCTTGATCACCTCTCGCCAATCGTGTTTCTAAATGAGTGCCCGGACCACAAAACTGATAGCCGGGGATATGTAATTCGATCGGAAGTGCGTTTATCGCGCGATTTAATAAGCCGCGGCCTTTTACTATCGCTGACATTCGCCGCAGTTCTTTATCAACGGCGGCGGACCGTCGATATGCGTTTGATGATGCGGTAAATTATAATGTTTCAAACACCGACGATATTGCTGAATCTCCGAATCAGCCTTGATATGTTCGGGAAATTTATCCCACAAATAATGTATGTAATTGTGAAACTGCAGTAGTAGAATGACCTTTGGAATATATTTCAACTGTTCGGTCGTTAAATTGTAAATATCGCTGTTATCTAACAGTAGCAAAAACATTTTGAGTACTGAGCGTCTCAGCTCTACGCTCCTGTATAAATAGGCCGGTTTTCACGATACCGTTTTACATTTGTTGTGGAGGGGAGATAACATGCGGTTCGTGCGACAATCGCGGGTGATCAAAGTGACAAACTTTGATGATAAGGTACAGTTAATGAAAGAAGTACGCAAACATGGAGACATGCTACCAATTTCTATACGCGGTATCATCTGTGGTCCATTGAATTGTGGTAAGACAAACGTGTTGATAAGCTTGCTGGAAAGTCCGCACAGTGTACGCTTCGAGAACGTGTATGTGTACTCGAAATCGCTGCAACAACCAAAATATCGATACTTGGAGAATATATTAACACCGATAGAAGAGATTGGCTACTTTACTTTTTCGAATAACAGTGACGTCATTCCACCGAGCGAGGCGCTTCCGAATTCTATTTTTATCTTTGATGACGTGGCGTGCGACAAGCAAGACACGATAAGAGAATACTTTTCAATGGGTCGGCACGCAGCCGTCGACTCCTTCTATCTTTGTCAGACGTACGCAAAAATACCGAAACATCTTATACGCGACAACACAAATTTATTAATTTTGTTTAAACAAGATGGTACCAATCTAAAACACGTATACAACGATCACGTAAACACCGACATGTCTTTCGAGGATTTCAGCAAATTGTGTCATACTTGTTGGCAGCAAAAGTATGGATTCGTGGTGATAGACAAAGACAGCGCGCTTTCAAATGGTCGATATAGAAAAGGATTTAACGACTTTGCGATACCGTAACGCGTTTAGTTGTTATCAACGCGTTGGCTGGACAACGTTGTCGCAATATGGACACCAGCAGCATGGAGACTAGAGATCGCGAGAGGATAGCCAAGCAGATTGTGAAAACGAGCGATTCGATTCGCAAAAAGTATCGCGCATTAAAAACCGGTAAAATGGAGGAAGATATCGCGTTGGAGAGACACTTTAAACCCATCATCGAGCCTTTAAAGCAGATTGTCGAAAACACCGTTGGCAAAGAACCTGAAATGTTAGAGTCGTTTGACAGCTCCAAGCGAAAACGATCAAATGCCTCGTTTGATGACGTTGTAATGGCTTCAACTCCGATTACGTCAAAGTTGAGACGATCGAAAACAGTGCCATCTACTCTGAACGAAACAGCCAAAATTTTACAATCGCGTAAATTAAAAGCTCCACAGGATGTACCGCCGATAACCTCTACACCGTCCACGACAGTGAAAACAGTACAACCTACAACGCTTGATTCACTCGTAAACGGGGATGTTTTCGAAACCACGGACGACTCGCTCGTGACATCCGTTCGAAATAAGTTGCAAACGCAGGAAGGTCGAGAAGCGTTGCTAGATCAATTGGGCCCATTAAGCCTAAAGTATCTCATGCCTGTCCTGAGTGGCAAACAGGAGGGTATGGACAACGTTTACGGTGTTAAATTCGACGATGATGGAATGAAGTTTGGTAGTAAACGTTTTGACGTGAACAGCGCTGATAACATTTTTATCAACGGCGTACGATATGTCGGCACACCCGGTCTTTACGAGTTAATGTTCAAGAAAGTCCCCGATGACGACATCTACACGGCGGACGACATGCAAACGTATAAGAGCATGCTGTTGATGACAAGCGCGCATAAACGTAATAATGATCCGAACGGTCGATTAAGTGGCAATGGGGGATACAAATACACACAAATAATCAAACCGCTGATATCAGGTAAAAAAACTGGAAGAATATACCGCATGCTGTGACATTAAACGACAACAAAATCGATTATGTTCATTGGGACGACCCCAATGAGCTCGTAGACCGTCTCCGATTGCTCCAAGCTTCGCGCCAAGCGGGCCACAACGGTCACAACAATGAGATTCTATCGATTATCGAGGAACTTCGCGAGGCTGGGCTTATTATAAATTAAACCACGCGTTGGCGAACCATTCAATCAACATTGAAATGCCGATCAACAAGTTTGGCATATCGCTTGGAAGAGGCGGAGCGGAACCGTACTATCAATGGAGCGGATTACTCAGAAATTACGTGCGCGATAACGCTCTTTGCGTGGTCGCCACTGACTTTGATGCAAAGTCGCGCAAGATTCGACGTGTAGCGCTACCTGTAGATGAATGGCGATGCTGCCAACAAACGATACGTGCAACAGAGCATACAAATTTTGAAGGATCGACAGGATGAAATCGGGAGAAAGGTGGCTGCATTCCAAAATAATATGCAGATTACTTTAAACGAGCTCCAAAAGACGATTCAGCAAATCATTACAAATCATCACGAATAGATAAGACGGAACGTACACCTGATCTAGGCATCATTTGCATGTCATCATGACTAGTAAGAAGAAAACAGCTGAGAAACGGCATCTGGTGGAGGAACTGCATGCTCCAGCGAGAAAAAAATTTTCCACGAAGACGCGTCATAGTACGCGGATACGATGACCTGTGGCAGGCGGATGTGGTCGAGATGCGTCCTTACACGCGATTCAACAGAGGCTACCACTACATACTCACTGTTATCGACGTGCTGAGCAAGCACGCATGGGCTGTACCGCTCAAGGCCAAGAGCGGAAATGAGGTTACTACGGCGATTGCAAAAATAATTCGAGACGGTGGAAGATGCCCGAAAAATCTGCACACTGACAAGGGGAAGGAATTTTACAATGCAAACATGCAGAAACTCTTGAAGAAACACAATATCAATCACTATTCGACGTATTCCGTAATGAAGGCATCAGTTGTCGAGCGATTTAATCGCACGCTAAAGAACGATATGTGGAAAATGTTTACGCACAATGGATATTACAAATGGATCGATTCGCTGTCGCGCCTCATGTCAGATTACAACGCGCGAAAGCATCGAACTATTGGCATGCGACCCATCGATGTTACCCCCGCGACCGCCGACAAACTCCTAACAACGGTGTACAGCCACGTAAAGATCGCTGCTCCCGCGCGATTCAAAGTGGGTGACTCGGTACGCGTGAGTAAATTCAAGACAATCTTCGAGAAAGGGTACACGCCAAATTGGACCACAGAGGTGTTTAAAATCATCAAAGTGCAGAAAACTAATCCCGTGACGTATCTATTGGAAGATTCCTGCAGAAAACCCGTCGCCGGAGGATTCTACGAATACGAGTTGCATCGCGTCGCTAATCCCGACGTGTATCTCGTTGAAAAAGTGTTGTGTAAAAGGGGGGATGAGGCCTATGTAAAGTGGCTGGGATTCGATAATTTACACAATTCTTGGATAAGCAAAAATAATGTATTGTAAAATTATAAACTTGTATATATTTATTACAATATAAACATTAATAAGTCATTTTATTTACAAAATATACATGTTCTTATTTACAAAATACTTTTTACAATGGTATTTTATAATGTCCCCATGGTGGCGTAGAATAGTCGGTAGAATCGGGTACAATGTACCGCTTATCGTCGTACGGACTTAGAGCGATTTTCGTTTCGGATATGGTGTACACCTTGTGCAATTTTGATCTAATGCAAGATTGTGGTCGCGTCATTTCAATCTCATCATTCAAACACTGCATGTAATCGTCAAACGTTATCGTTCTCGCGACAATGTTACTCTTGACACCTTTAACCTTTTTCGTATCTTTCTTACCATCGACTCGCAAGGCGTACATCTTTGCTCTAAGTCCGACAAATTCAGTCATTATCGTACCATTGTTTTCATCCTTCATTACACCCGGTACCTTTTTATTCACAAGCGGTATACCGTATGGATTGTCCGCGGCATAATCGCTTGTATCGAATTTGTGAAGGTCGCGTTTTGTATTCTCATAAACATTCTCGCATTCGATGTGATATATTAAACTGTCTGTGTCGGTGTACATTACCTGACATTTATCACTATACAATGGTGACATGTATTCATGATGGAACTCATATAAACATGTCTTGGAAATGTCGAGTATGCTCATTCCGACATAAATTGGCTTCTAAAATTTAACCTCTAGTTTGCGCATTTCATTTGCAACCAAATTTTCCGAAAAAATACTTCTGCTATGAAAATTTGGTTTTGCTATAGGTGAATCAAGCGAGATCGATGATAGGTCAAAACTAGACACGTCGTCGACCCATTGAAAATCTGCATAGGGCAAAGGTTGACACATTGCCCAGCCGTACAAGTTGTTTACATCAAAATGCATCAAGTACGACGATGGTTTCGATGGATCGTACGACTGCATGTACTTGTTGTTGGCCCGCGCGTATCTCTTTGAACACTGACTCAGACCACCACGTATGCCGCGTTCAATAAACATAACCATATCAATGTCTGTAAGTAATTCGAATGTAATTTTTGTATGTTTTAACATGGCGTCCCATGTATACCCGGGAAGAGTATAGTAATACGCGGGGTCGAGTCCATAACTCTCGATGCACTTATCACGGAAATTTTCAAATATATCAGCCAACAGCAAGACATCGGTTTTGAGGTAAAGATCACTATATTCGCCTAGTGTTCGAATGGAGAACCGCTGCCAGACGTTGACCGCGTGCGCGTATTCGCTCTCGGATACAGTGTCACCGGTCAAGGAACTGTAAAACGATTCGCGCCGTGGTAAACATGAGCTCTAATTTTTCGATGCGGTCAATGTATTCGTATGGAAATACACCCTTTCGTGTCAATAATTCGAAATGTTCGGTGGATAAATTTTGAAATTCTGATTTTAAAATTTTGAGCTTATCTTTATTAAGAAAAGATGCCAATTTGTCGAGACTGGTCGTAAGAAATTTATATGAATCGATAAAACGTAATTTAATATGATTTCTCGATTCAGATTTGTCTTCCGCAAGTTGAACATTTTTGGTAAATGAAATATATTTTTCTTTTGTTATCGGAAGTAACTCGATTCCTCCTTTGAACGCTGTGGCAAATTCCTCAATAATGAAATGTAAGTCATAACCAGATAAATTATGAAATACAATGGGAATGCAAAAAGATTCTTTGTAATTTAGATTGCAATTTGAATGTGCTGGACCTCGATACCGCCCAGTTAGATGGCAATGATCGCGTACTGGGGTGTCGTTTTGCGCGAATGGTTTCTCACATATATGACAATGCGATGCGCTATGAAACTTTTCCCATTCTTCGCGCGTTAAATTTACCATGGGGACGTTAGTAGATAAAATGGTTTTTACACGTATTGCTAAATGTTTAAGTTGTTCTGCGAACCATGAAACACAATCTACACTACGACGAGAGTAATATGCGGATAATGAATCGTCGTACGAACAATGTACATAATACGCGATACTAAATACTTTGTGATGCTGGTATAAATTTTTTTCCATTTCCTTTTTATCCGTTTTTGTCAACACACATTCTAAGTCAGCATATACGACAAAAGGAAGCCGCTCTTTCCTCTTATAATTGCCGAATGTGAGCCACTTGTCCTTATCACTCTGTAACTTGATCGCGCAGTCGTTCATCTCCCGACAGTCAACGGTGTGGGCTTCCAATTTCTCCTTTGAGTGGAAATAGTGCAAACATCTGTAAATAATGAAATTTTTAATATATATCTTTTATATAAAATTATTGCATAATTTTAATTAAAAATGTTTACTTACCGATCGCAAAAGTATTTTTTAACTGTCTTGCTCACTTGCATGCTCACAAGGCGGGATAGATTTTTTATCCACGCGAAATGTCCCACGTTGTTGTCCCGCGGATCCAGCATGTACAGCAAATTGACGTGTTTATTCTTCTTACTATCGGCAAGCCGTATCGGAAGAATCGAGTTCTCCTTCTCGATGCAGTATACGTTGATAGAGATGTTGTTGAGATTTTCAAATTTTTTAATTTGCGTCAATGTCATTGGAAACTCAATGTCTTTAAGATTGAGCATCGACTTATAATGGGGGTATGAGGCTACCCGTTCTACATGTCTTTCAGCTGGATGCAGAGCAGCCACCACTGACCACGCGAAACATTCATTGTTCTTTGATTGCACATTGATCACCGCTTTTTTCAGCATTATCTCTCGCGGGATTTCCACAAAACACCCCGCATGCAAAGGATTGTATTTGTTTACGTTCATCGTCAAATTGAGTATATGTGACAATGCCCACCCGCTATCACGTTCCTGGAATTCTTCCAGCGATGCTAAGGTGGGCTCGATAACGCGCCGCTCGTACCACTCATGTAGATCGGACGTGCGAAAGAGTTCATAATTTCTCGTAGCGATATTTATATTCGCGCGTTTGTCACCCGCAACAAATTCGCCATTAAACATAGTATTTATCTTTACATTGTCAAGTTGTTGCATAATGTTCCGCACGATCGAGTACAATATCTTTAGCATCTTCAAGAAATTGACGAGGTTCGATGTGATTATAGTTTATAACCACACCAGTCAATATGCGACTTTCGAAAGCCGTATCGATCTCTCGCCATACAAGTCCATTTTCTCGCGAGCTACACCCCGCACCCGCGTGTACAAAGCGTCTGCGAAGCGAATTTTTCAAACCTTCGAGGTTCGATATTTGAAAAATCAGCGATTGTCGATTTCCCATCAATAATCCATCAATATCCGATCGTGAACGTATAATTCGACTTTGCTCTTCCAATAACTTGATACACTCGTCACATCGCTGCTCCCACACAATATATTCTTCCACCGAATTTACTCGTGTGGATTGTTCCCGCACATTTTTCTCCAATCGCTCCATATTGTAATGACCTTTTTTCAATAAGAAACACTTTAAAGAATATTTTTTTGTTTGTTTCTGTTATAAGCCTTTCACAACAGTTTATATCACTTTGTGCAAATAGGACACAGATTACATGGCATTATTTGATACAACGGACCTCTACATTCCGAACAGAATAAACCATCGATGAGCATATATGTACCAGTGTCATGTTTTCGAACGGCGCGAAGACGTGAAAATAGTCCACTTATTCTTACAATACACGATGAGCAAAACTTTGCATGATCAGGTGTATAATAGAAATATATGCAGCACATTTATTTAAAATCGTCTAAGGTATTAACTTCAGCTTGGTTTAAAAATCGATGTATTACTTCTGTTACATCTTCCTCCATATCGCTTTCGAAACATGAATCATCTGAAAGAATTGCATCGTCATCATACATTTCTTCTTCTCCATCGACTTCAACTTCCATTTCTTCAAAAGGTGCGATATCCTTTTTTACTTTTTACATGTAATTTGGTGCACTCATGACTTCCAGTCCTCGACTACTGAGTGTATCCTCAGACTTCTTCATTTTATATCCCGCACTAATGACGCATCCTATGATCTCAGCATTCATACATTGGTGCTATTCAAAAATGCAAGATTTTGCACATATTTGATGAAGTCATCGTGAGACGCGTCGCGACATGTTCTAGAAAATTGTATCATTTTTTGTGTCATCTTGACTTATGTGAATTTAATCTGTATAATCACAGCAGCTGTACATCGGCACTGTCTGAAAAAATGTAAGATTTGCAGTTTTGCACGTGTGATGAAATCATTGCGAGACACGTCGACTGTCCTTGTAAATGATATTATACCATTTACTTATGCAAAATTGTAAAAAAATTGAAATTATATCTAAAGTGGACTTAGTCACCATACATGTCCGCAGCAGCCGTACATCGGCGCTTGACTTATAAATTGCAGAATTTTGCAGTTTTGCACACGTTTAATGAAGTCATCGTGAGACGCGATGACTGCCTATGAAAACGATATCATGCCATTGACTTACGCGAAACTGCAAAAATTGAAATTGTATCTAAATTTGACTTTCGTAATCATGCATATCTGCAGCCGCACATCATCGGCGCTAATGCAATATTTGCAGTTTTTTTTGTGTATAAATTATCCCAGAGGATTCTAACGCTCAGTCGAGAGTCTAAAACGGTTCAAGCACATTGTGGTATCAAAACGCTCAGCAAACAACCTCCAGATATAATGGACACTGCCGGTGCTAAATATTACGTTCCGATTGGAGACGAGTCGCGCAAGAAAGAGCATAATAAATAAGTACCGCAAATTCTTTATATATAATTGTACACATACTTTTACATATATAATTGTATTTTTTTCAGTTTTGATAAACCTCGTAATACGCCGCGTATCATGCGAAGAATATTTCCCTTAACACCCACATCTTACAAATATTTGGAACTGGGAATCAATGTGGGACCTACATCCTGTGTGGAATTAATTCTTGGTGATAATCGAGGAAATCAAATAGTGTTACCACATGCAACATGGACAACGTTAATTGAAAAACGTGCTGATATTGAACGACTCCTGCAGTCAACTATTGGTTCATCGCTATCGATTCAAGTTTTGGTTTTTCAACTCGTTAAAATGCGTGATACAATAAGTGTTGTAAAACTTACATTATACAATACTTGTTTGTACATGAAGCCGTCAATTGTACTGTTTTTATTTGAGCTCGAACGTTGTGTCGAGCATGAATATTTGAAGCTGTGTCATAGTACACATGAGGTAGATGAGAGGTTTGATCTATATGTCTATAGTTTGCAAAGTAGTTTATTTGGTGCCGAGAGAAAAGATGCTGTCAAAATCTTGCGCGAAGTTTGTAATAAAACCTCTGTCATAGATTGCGAACTATTAGCTTATGCTGTGGATGAACTTTTGCGTGATGCCTTGAGACGGGGTGATGTACGTTAACTTTATGCAATATAAATATGCTTAAGTATTTCTGTATAAATGTATATGATTAAAAAAAGTTTAAATTTATTATCCATCAGCCTCTCCCTATTCCAATTCCTTACAATTGCGCTGTATCATCTTTTAGATGTATCCTATGCGAAGATGCAATTACATTTGCTTAAACATCTTTTTCTCGCGAGAATTATTTTCTCGATATGCTATGTTCAACAGCTGTTTATAGTGTCACCCGCGATTGCAAGATGCAGCGGTAAGTAAAAATTATTTTTTCATGACAACCGTCTGCTCGTTTTTGGTAATGTAATATGTCGCAGATAAATCACGTAGATCCCTCACTCTACATTTTTCAACTCCTATAAATTGAGCTCTTACAGAGTCCTTTGCATAGTCGGTAACGAACAGGCATTAGAGAGTGAAAAAATAGAATTACGAATAGTAGTGTGATTAATTCTTCTCGATCGATCCTGAAAGCATCAAGGATTACCTGTGTGTGTACCAAATATTAGTTGTTTAAAAATCGGGTAAGAGAAAAATAATTAATTTCTATATATTTAAAATTTTTTTTTAAAATTTAAATATATTAATTTTATTTATTAATTCTAGAAAATGAGACCACCACCAGTAGAACCTATCACAATTAAGTTGTTGGACGGGGTTCGACCGCAGGATTATCCGGAGCGGTATTACTACCTGCTGCAATCTGACTGTGTGATCGGAATCGTCCCCTGCTATGTGGGGTACGGCTTTCCGCGGAAACGGCTGTGCGAAAGGTGCTACGCACGTCGAGAGCGGCCCATCGGTTACGCGCGAAGAGTGCGGTGGCACTCAATCTCATCGCAGCTACATGGATTAAACATTTCCAGTAAGATGCGGTGTAGTGATTGCGATAGACGGTTAATGCTCATAAGGCCTGCGCATGAGTGTCGGGAGTGCACTGAATGTTTCCTTAATTATGAGGAGTTTTTTAAAAGTTTTGAAAGACGATTCCAAAACATAGAAATGGAAATTTATATTTAATAATACGTAATTGTTGCATGGTTATTATAGTCGTTTAATAGATTTTATGTATATCTATAGTAATAAGTATATATGTTTATATCCCCCGCACATGTGTTCTGTAACGAATATTATAGTTGAGAGAGTATGGTTGAGTGTTCTACGTTGTATGTTTTGAAATAGTATCACCGTGCGTGAGGTATTATGTATAACTTTTTTCAAAATTAAATGTATATATTATAGTAAAAAGTAAATTTATTATCCTTTCACCTCTCCCTTCCAATTCCTTAAATTGCGTTAATAAAATACTTAAAATTTAAATACCGGACGGTAGAACGCTACCGCGTCGTTTAATTATAAAAGACTTTAAATATGCACCTGCTCTAGTAATAGATACGCGAATAAGAAAGAACATCTGAGAGCTGGAGAGAGGACGCAAACGGGAGCGGATGGAGAATACGAGGAGGTATAGGTAAGAAGGTGAGTATGAGAGAGAACGTGAAGAGGTAAGTAGAAAGAGAATGTGATATGCAAGCGCGGTGATGTCACGCTGATCCGCGGTCGACGCGAGCGGTAGCGAGAGCGAGGACACGTGGAAACGATATATGATGCGGGTTGCAGTCCGGACCCCCCCTCACCGTGGACTCGCCTACCCGCGGGCCCACCGCGTCCTCATTTTCGCGGACCATGGTGTGGTTCCCCTCTCCCGCGGGCCGCCGCGATAAGTACGTACATACATACGTACATACATACGTACATACATACGTACGTACATACGTACATACATACGTACATACATACGTACGTACATCATACGTACCGCTTGTTGTAGAGACATACAGGTCAGTATGACGGGTTGCCCATTCATGCAGGCGCGCACGCGGAAACGATATATGATGTGACGTCACGCGGGTTGCAGTCCGAACCCCCCTCACCGCGGGCCACCGCGTCCGCATCCCTCGCGGCCCATAGCGCGGTTTTCCCTCTCCCGCGGGCCGCCGCGATGTCAGAAAACGCGGTTCACCTCTCCCCGCGGACCCCTCGCCCAGCATTCCCCCTCCCTCGCCCCCGCGGACCCCTCGCCTACCGGGCATGGAGTACCCCGCGCTGCGGAACCCCCCTTCCCCTCTACCCCCCTTGCCATAGGTTGGGCCAGAAACCCCCATATACCCCTACTTTAATATTTTGAAGATAATTTAATACTCCAGCAGAAATGAAATTATTTTAAACCGACTTTAGTACTTTAGATAATGCAATATTTTTTTTAATATTTTAATAATTATTTTTAATTAATAATTTTATTTTATAACAACTAATTTTATAAAATGATGATACAGCGCAATTTAAGGAATTGGAATAGGGAGAGGCTAAAGAATAATAAATTTAAATTTTTTTAAAATCATATACATTTATTAAGTTTTCAAAAATTTATAACACCTAATTATAAAAAGATGATGATGCAGCGCAATTTGGAATTGGAATAGGGAGAGGTGTAGAAAAATAATAAATTTACTTTTTACTATAGTATATACATTTAATTAATTTTTGGAAAAAGTTATACATAATACCTCACGCCCGGTGATACTATTTCAAAACATACAACGTAGAACACTCATCCATACTGTCTCAACTATAATATTCGTTACAGAACACATGTGCGGGGGATATAAACATTTATATACTTATTACTATAGATATACATAAAATCTATTGAACGACTATAATAATCATGCAACAATTATGTATTATTAAATATAAATTTCCCTTTCTATGTTTTGAAATCGCCTTTCAAATCTTTTAAATAACT
>JASTWR010002316.1:0-22326 GCA_030770355.1 Harpagoxenus sublaevis
TTAGTTTAAACGCCCATAACGCCGTAACGAAGCGTCGCCGACCCATGGTTCCTATACTTAAAATGCTTGTATTGATTCCTTCTTTCATTACACAAATTTAATGCACTTAATTTTAAAACACCCTGTATATATACTATAAATTTAATGCACTTAATTTTAAAACACCCTGTATATATACAGGGTGTTTTAAAATTAAGTGCATTAGATTTGTGTAATGAAAGAAGGAATCAATACAAGCATTTTAAGTATAGGAACCATGGGTCGGCGACGCTTCGTTACGGCGTTATGGGCGTTTAAACTAAATCGTCATAACGTCTGCGATGCAATTATTTTATTCTGTTAATTTGACATGTTTACAGTAAATGTTCAAAGTTACGACCGCCAATGTTACGGCAAAAGTCATAGCAACGGAGCAATGACTGTCGCGTTCTTTGGAATATTTCAGGCATGTGTCGGATGGTTTCAGATGCCTCAACGATGCAAGCGACCAGATCCTCCTCAGATTCGACTTGTTCAGAATAAATCATACTTTTCATTGCACCCCAGAAGAAGAAATCGAGAGGCGTTAAATCTGGTGATTTTGCAGGCCACGTAACAGGTTCACCCCGCCCAATCCATCTGTCGCCGAAAGTATCTGTCAGGTGATTGCGTACTTCAGCCGTAAAGTGCGGTGGAGCACCGTCGTGCTGAAACCACGTGACCCTTCTAATTGCAAGCGGTACGTCTTCCATAAGTTCCGGCAGGACTTGCTGCAGGAATACCAGAATTGCGCTCATTAAGCCTGAAAGGGATAAGGTAGGGCCCGATTAAGAAATCATTAAGTATTCTTGCCCACACATTCACCGTAAAACGTTCTTGGTGACCACGAATTAAAGTGGCATGTGGATTATCTTCAGCCCACACATGACTGTTGTGAGTGTTAACGATGGCTTCACGCGTGAAGCTTGCTTCGTCGGTAAACAAAACACGAGCTGGAAATTCAGGTTGGAGAGCTCTTTATTGCAGAAACTAATTAACAAAGGCAACACAAGCCGGAAAATCATCGGGGCGAAGAGCTTGCACCTTTTGCCGATGAAACGGATGAAGCAAATTGTCATGGACAATATTCCAAACAAGACTGTTATTAACATGGAGCTCGCGTGCAATAATTCTAGTACTTGTTGATGGATTATCTTCAAATCGCTCTAATACTTCTTCCTCAAACTGTGGAGTACGTGTTGACCTATTTCTCCCTGCGTCGTACATCCTCGATTGCAATGATCCCGTTTCCCTCAAACGTTGATCAACGTTAACAAAAGTCCTCCGGTTCGGCAGTTTTCTGTTCGGGTATCTTTCTTGATACATCCTCTGAGCGAGCGCACAGTTGCCTCCAGCAGCGCCGAAAGTTAAGTGTATGTCTGCGAGTTCCTCCCAAGTGTATTCATTGTGGCGGTTCATGATTATTTCAAAGAAAATAAAGCTACTCGTTTATTACCAGCTACTTGTTTCTCACTGTGAGTAGCACAGCTCGACTGACAACGTGATCACTACAGCTTGGCTGAGAAAACACGAGGAAAGTGAAAGAAAGAACTTGCAAGCACCTTGAGAAGTAAACAAACGAGAGGCAAACAAACTACAACGCGGGCGTAGTACTTGTGACGATTTACTTTATACGCTTATAACGCCGTAACGAAGCGTCGCCGACCCATGGTTCCTATACTTAAAATGCTTGTATTGATTTCTTCTTTTATTACACAAATTTAATGCACTTAATTTTAAAACACCCTGTATTAGTAGTCAGCGTTGATTTTATCCAGAAATGGTGTATCTGCTAGGCAGAATCGGAAACACTTCGGAAGCCTTAGCGCTCATGACAAGAGAGCTCAATGACATGGAAAGTGCAATAGCATTCTGTCAGGAACACGACGATGAAGAGTTGTGGAATGATCTAGTTAATTACTCACTTGACAAACCTGGTATGAATCAAATCGTGTTTCTAAAAAGTGTTTAATGTTTGAACTTAAAAATTAATTCAAATAAAGTTTAATTCAAGTAATAGCTTTTACAAATTTTAGCCGCTATTACATTTCTCCCCCAAAAGATCGGCACCTATGTTGACCCTAGGCTTATGGTGCAAAGGATAGAACCCACTTTGGAAATACCAGGCTTAAAGAAAGCATTGATTAAAATGATGTGCGACTACAATCTGCAGGTGTCTGTGCAGGAAGGTTGCAAGTAAATACTATCTAACAATTATTCCAATCTCCACGAGCGACTTGTTCGTTCCTATGGCAAGCTCCACACATTTGATCATCTACGAAGGAAAGAAAATGTAGTAATAATTTTGCGTTGTTAATCCATTACATTTGTCACATATAAGGAATTTATCAAAATGTTTAACATAATAGATACATTTCATCATTTTTCAAACAGTTCTTCAAAACTTTCTTATTTAAGTCAGTTCTATATAATTTTTTACAAATATATAATGATTGTTTTTCGAAATCAATGATTTTATAAAGCTGCACACCGTCGACAAATATGCCCTTTTAGTGACAACGAACAAGTCGCTCGTGGAGATTGGAATAATCGTTAGATAGTATTTACTTGCAACCTTCCTACACAGACACCTGCAGATTGTAGTCGCACATCATTTTAATCAATGCTTTCTTTAAGCCTGGTATTTCCAAAGTGGGTTCTATCCTTTGCACCATAAGCCTAGGGTCAACATAGGTGCCGATCTTTTGGGGGAGAAATGTAATAGCCGCTAAAATTTGTAAAAGCAATTACTTGAATTAAACTTTATTTGAATTAATTTTTAAGTTCAAACATTAAACACTTTTTAGAAACACGATTTGATTCATACCAGGTTTGTCAAGTGAGTAATTAACTAGATCATTCCACAACTCTTCATCGTCGTGTTCCTGACAGAATGCTATTGCACTTTCCATGTCATTGAGCTCTCTTGTCATGAGCGCTAAGGCTTCCGAAGTGTTTCCGATTCTGCCTAGCAGATACACCATTTCTGGATAAAATCGACGCTGACTACAAATATCCAGAGCGACTACAATTATCCTATTGTATCGGATAATTATCAGAGCGACGTAAAAGCGGTAGTAACTTGTCTCTCGAATAATCGGCATACAGTCGTACCAAAAAGCCATGGTACTTGCCCTTCGAATCTTTTGTGGCTCTTTTATCTAGTGCGTCTAGATACTAAAAAAGGAACAAAGTTACACAATTAAATCCTTATTTAAAACCGAAAGCTCATATTTATAATACGTACTCGCAACTCGTCGCGTCGCGTATATAGAGCCACGGCTGTCTCGCTCCGCGCGTACTTGGCGCGAGACACTGCCGTGTCTCTTGATATTAACATAAATATATTGTTTACGAGAGCTTCTTTGCTTACGACCACGATCGAAGCGTTACGATAGACGTATTAATAATACATATGATAACTGTCACAACGAGCGTTACGATCATCGTAATGAGCTTATTACGATCCATCGTAACGCTGCAATCGTGGTCGTAAGCAATGAAATTGTCGTAAACATATATCTATGTTAATATATCTAACTATAAACACACTTTTCTTTGCGCGTCGAGAAGGCTGACATTTTAGGTTATACTGTTATAACGCTAGACAAGTGTCAACTGTCAAAATCTTTCGAGTTCAAGTTGAGTCAACTCATATAATGAGGTTACGATAGCTGTCGAGCGTTACGATCGTCATAAGGAGCGTTAACATTACGATAAATGTAAACGCAGCCTCGCGCACCAACTGACGTACACGTCAGTCACGTCACTGCTCATAAACGTGCTGTCTCTTCAATTGTTATGGAGACGCTCGAGACTGGCAATCTCGCTCTCTCTCGCGAACGCGATTTATTTATAAACCCAAAGGATTGTGCGAATCAATCCTCCCTGTGGTGTCAATACGTTAACCTCACTCACTTTGACGCGTGTGATGATGACTCGATCGGTCTCTCTCGCGAACGCGATTTATTTAGAGGAAATCTACTTTATCGACAATGGAGACATGCATTTGAAGTATACTACGCGTAGAACCAGCGCCGCATAACGGCAAGGGTATGAAAGGGACAAAATTAGACGCTACCAGCGCCGCGCCGCGCGCCGTGGCGAGACTAGCAAACGGAGAAGTACGTATCTTAATGTAAAATTTTCAGGTCTGGACTTTTGCATCGCAATATATTTTTTCGTAGGCCACGTAGCGGAAGAATAAAAATACTTTCATTATATAAATTTGGTCCAAACTTTCCATTGAGCCTAGTTGGAACTTGATCCGTTCACTAATTATCGAGATCTCAAAATTTCGAGTCCTCTCAACATATATATAACTCGTCGCGTCGCGTATGTAGAGCCACGGCTGTCTCGCTCTGCGCGTACTTGGCGCGAGACACTACCGTGTCTCTTGATTGAAAAAAGTATAACAGAAATTGCTCTCTATTTTGTTTACGTGATACCTCGAAAAAACAGTTGCTTCAACAGCTACACTTTTCATTGCTCATATTTGGAACATATACGTATAATAATAATAATTCGAAATTATTCTAGATCAAACAATTAGCACGATTAGCAGGGCTAGATGTTAAACATTCGTGTTTATGTTTAGTGAGACAAATTGTCTCAAATAAAGTTGCGGTGCTGTTCAGTTGGCACGGTGCCAAAAAAAAGGAAAATTTTTTAAACTGAACTTGTGCCAAGTAATTCTAAGTGAGTAAAATATTAAAAAACAATTGTTCCGTTCTTATTACTATTATTACATGCTAAAATTTTGTGTAATATAGATATATAAATATTTCTCAACTATTTGTCACATTTATATACTTGCATTAGAGAAATAAAATTAACTTTTATGCTTATTAATTTTAATCACATAATATTACAAACTTGTAATAAAAATATTTCTTTATTAACTAACAAATAATGAATTAATATAAAAATTTGTTGTTTTTGCAGGTGTGATAAGAAACGCACATGCATCTGTGAAGGATGAATAGATTTTGAATCCCATAAAAATATAGTTGGCACATGCTAAAGAACGTATGGATCGAGAGAGAGAGAAAAGGGAAGAGGAAGAAACCAAAGAGATCAGGTACAAAATAATGAACCTGAAGAACCTGACGAACCTGACGAACCTGAAGAGCCTGAAGAACCCGAAGAACGTCATTGACATAGGTTGTTTTTTTTAAAGAAAGAAGGTGCCGTCGATTTCTTGCTTAAGCATCTCTTATTTTCAAGATTTTTTTATTTTGCCAAGAATGTTTCTTTTATTTTCAATATTTTTTATTTTGCCAAAAATGAACAGATGCCTCTTCTACCTCATGTATAACATATTCTTAATTTTATTTTTTGTATTTTTTCACATGCGTTTTTTCAATGCGTTTCATTCATAAGTAAATATTTCCGGTTTTTTAATACTTTGCAAAAATGTAACAGAGGAATTCGCTGAACTCGACGTTAAACTCGATGTACAATGAGGTTTTAGCTGATTTTAGCGCAGTAGAACAGTGTAGATCGTAAGGAAATAGTAAAAAAGGTTAAAAATGGCAGAGTTCGCATCGACAAGATTTTCAGAGTTTAAGCCAGTGGGTGCTGGGACTATCTCTTTTTGGAGATGGAGTCCGCACTAGCTTAAACTCTATGAGGGCATTGGCCACGAAATCACGCCGGTGGATGCTGGGACTGTCAATTTTAAAATGGCAGAGTCCGCATTGACGAGATTTTCAGAGTTTAAGCCAGTGAGTGCTGGGACTATCTCTTTTTGGAGATGGAGTCCGCACTAGCTTAAACTCTATGAGGGCATTGGCCTTGAAATCACGCCGGTGGGTGCTGGGACTGTCAATTTAAAAGTGGCTACGATGTATCACATTAGAAAAACCGGTCTCTTACGATGTACTGCTACTGCGCTTAAAAACTGTTTAAAACCTCATTGTAGATTGGGCTTTGCGATATAACAAACACGATGCTCTGTATAGTGTATAAGATAACAAGATATAGGGTTAAAGCCATAGTGATGATGTAAGTCAATTTTTTGACCACTTTTTTCTTTTTAAATCTGCGCATGTGTAGATATGTTTAAACTGCATCTATGAACTCAATCAACTCGATAGGTTAAGAAAAGTGACTTACACTATGGCTGTAACTTCTCCATATATACTACACATTAATTATATTATTAACTATATACGCTATATGGCTGTAACCCCTTCATTATATACTACACATATTATTAATTATATAATTAAGTATATTATTAATTACCCAGGGAGAAACGCGAGATCGGATAGACATCTAGCATACGTCTATCAGACGCATCTAAACTAGATCGATAGACGCATCTAAATAGACGTCTAAGTGGCCTTTTTAGACGCATATAAGACGTCTTTATAGACGTCTAATAGACGTTCTGCGTAACCTTATTATAGACGTATAATAGACCTACCTCTATAGTAAAAGAACTAATTTACTTATTAATAAATAATAATAATTCTCATTTATAATACAAATACTTTTCTTTTATTCCTTTAAGACGTACAAAATGTAAAGATAAGAACTAAAAACGTCCATTAAATGTGATTTATAAGTTGAAGGTGTACACATTGCATAAATATTTAGTGTTATAAATATAATTGTCATAAGTATAACGGATAAAAGAGTTCCGACACAGAACAAAAGGCAACACTCAACAATTGAGCTACATAATATGCAATGGCTAAAAAATAAAATCTCATTCAGCAAATCCGTATGTTTAATATCCTTAATTCTTTGGCATATTAATGTGGTTTTTTTTCTTTGGCATACTAATGTGGTTTTCTTCCTTTGGCATTTCGCAGCCATGATCTGAGGGACTTCAATGCTTCTCTCAGATCACTGACTTCAAATTTTAACAACAGTGTACCTAAAAAATTAACAAACGTATGGATTAAAAAATATCTACATTTGCTAAAAGAAAGAACACAAATTAACAAATAAAATTAACAAATATAAAAATTACACAATAAGAAGAAGCTCTCTATAAACAAGAATATAAAGTGACAGAGAAAAAATAGATGAATATGACTCTTTTCTTTTCTCTTTTCCATTCACTAGCTAGATTCCGAAAAGCGCATTTTTTATATACATATATACTGTGACGTTGCGGCATTGCCGCTCGTAACAGCCTCCCCGCCGCCGTCACAAGGCGCGGGGTTCGCGCCCGACGACGGACCGGGGGCGTGCGGGGCGTCGGAGTCTCCAAGGGGCGCTAGCGCGATTATGGAGAATAATTATTTACTCGCGTTTATTTATTTATTTTTTTTTTTGTGAACGGCGTCCTACCGAGATCGAGGAGAACGCCACGCCGGAAACCGGCTATTAGCAGAGGATTGCGGCTTCCCCGGTGGAGATTCGGAGGAGCGGACGGGGGAGGCAAGGCACCCCTGCGATGTACGGCGTTGCGCCGCGAGGATCGAACGATCACGCGCGACGTCGATGACAGCCGGACGACGCGCAGAACGGTCGCGCAACCCCTGCGTGGGGTGAGGCATCGACTCGCGATCGAGCGCGGCGCCGCGCTGTCTCTCTTCTGCGCCGTCCGCCGAGCCGACTAGTTGTCGTTATTATTAGTCCCGTTGTCGTGAGTGAGTGATAATCAGCGGAGACCCGGCCCGTGCGAGTGCAGCCGACCCGAAGGTGAGGAAGCCGAGCTGTCGAGGACGAGGCCCGAGGAACACCAGACCGGTGAGGTCGCCCGTAATAACCTTTGTAAAGCCACGAACGGACCGCGAAGGGTCGCGCTCCCGCTCTGCTGTCGACGCGCCATAATTTCGCGTTTTCGTTAGCCGTGGCCAGAGACCCGGCGTAAATTTTGTCTTGGTTGGCAGTCGACATCAAGCGCGAGGGACCCCGAGAACGGTTGTCGCGGCTAGTATCGGAGCGAGCCCCGGAGATTCGCGGTCGGAAAGCGTCGAGGAGCCCCGGATACCGGGTACGCGAAACGCGAGTGACCACGCGGCGCGAAGAACGTGTTCCGCGAGTGCCGCCATAATTCGCTTACGCGCGATCGAAGATTCTCGCGGTTTCGGCATATTTTTCGGCATATTTTGAGTCGTACGTCGCGAGCGGGGTAAAGTGCGAGCGGAGTGTGATCTACGTCGCGTGGTGACCGCAACGTCCAGCTCCCTTCGGACGACAAAATCCTTTCGCGGGTGCGGAAAATATCTTGCGTGCGCCCAGCGGGGCGCGGGACGCCGCATACCTTTTTGTACTCGGTGTCGTATCACGTTTCGCGAGCGGCGTAGTGCCGCGCCGCCGTTATCAATTATATTCGCGAGCGGCATAATTATCGTATGATTTTCTGTGTTGATCGCGATGATTCTTGCGTATGGTGTTATTCCTCGCGAGTCGCATTATTCTGTAAGAGTTCCGTACGTATCGTTTCCGCGCAACTTCGCCGCTTTGCGCGGTATACTAGCTGTCGTTTTATATTTTTGGCGAGCGGAGTTATATTAATTCATCGCGTGTATGTGCGGCCTGCGATCGTCGCGGCATTATTTCGTTGATTCCATTTTGTACGTGCTGTCGTTTTATATTACTCGCTGTCGTCACCGTTGTTCCGACGCGCTTCTAAGTCACTTCGCAACTTCCGAGAGTTATCGTAATAATACTTCTCCGTCGACCGAGAAAATGAATACTGTTCTTCACACCGTCTTTGTCAACCGACGGGATAAACTTTGTACGATTAACCGGCTGCGATCGGAATAAAGGTATTTATTATTACTTAAATTAACGACTTTCGCGCGACTTATTCACCCGTCCCCCGCATTCCTGAGCGCTGCCCGGCATCTACCCTGCCCCTCCACCGTTAGGTTGAGCTAGCTAGCCCCTCGTGCCGAAGGTATCCCCGATCTTATCGATTTTCGCGAGTTTCGGCTATTGTTTCGCGATTTGGTGACGCGTCGTCGTACGTGTCTGGCGCCCAACAAGAATTTTCGCGACCGATCGATCGCCTTCCGGGTACGAGGGACCCCGCTTTAGAGAGGCCTAACATCCAGCTCTCCCTTTTGATCCGCTATCTTAGAGAATAGCGTGACAATACACATGCGCACATACATTTCGCGGAACTCAACTACTCATTCAGACACTAACCTTGCACCAATTCCCATAATTTTGTGGATTTGAAAGCCAATTTAGTTCCATGACCATCGAAGTTATACTCTTGGGCAAGAGAGTTACTCATAAGGTTTGACATAAGTTTAGGTACTGCTCGAGCTTCATCATTTCCCAAAGGAAGAGATTTTAAATAGTAACACTGAAATAAAAGGAGAATTTTGATATAGAAACAGATACGTATAAAGGCCATTATCCGCCGTTACATTTTATCAAGTAAAGAAATGTATAATTTAATAATAAATAATAAAGACTTGCAAGACTTCTACTAACAACGTTTGTCAACTTTGACTAAAAGAAATGACAGAAGAGTATTAAAGGTGATGTATCAAAATCTCAACCATACGATAATGATTCTAGGATAAGCCACCTATAGACATAGGGTATGTTTTAATACTGATTGTCAGTCTAATTGGATACCATTTTTTTCAGGAGCAGCGTTTAGAGTTCTTTACGAGAGTCAAAATAAAGAGTATACTTCCACTTTCATCACAATTGTGCAGAAATAATACTTTCTCTTTTAATATTTTTTTTCCAAGCTTACAACTTTACGTAAAAATATTGAGTTTAATGGAGCTATCTTTCATGATTTTGACCTTAGCAATGTCTCAAAGTTTTTGTAAAAACCAAAATCAAGGTTGTTATAGGGATGACTATTAAACTGAATATTTACTATAAAAACATATAAAACATCACTTACTGTGTCTGCAAACTGCACGTCATTTGACAAAAATTTTTCAAACTTTTTGACCTGTTCAATGGTTTCTAAAGGAAGTGCAGGAATGTTTGGAGGTTTAGAGAGAATTTTTTCTTCTGGCAGTACAAATCTATGCAATTTACATTGATTTATAAGTACCAAGTCAAGTTTCGCACTCATATTGTCTACTTTTTGGTTTAATTTCGCCACAGATGCTTTCAGACCTGTACATAATAATTATAGATAACTACATAAATAATCAACCACAAACATTGAGAAAAAATAAAGCAGATGTACTTCTTATCAAAGTTTTAGAGTGATGTTTGAATTTGAAACAATATACGGAAATAAGTTGATTTCTTACTACATTAACGTATAGTGTACCTGTATTCAATTGTGATGTCAAGACAGTCTGTGATGAAGATAGTGAGAGTTCATCAGACTCATTGTCTATTTCACTTCTGTCTTGGGTAGTGACAACTTCATTGAACTCATCATCTCTTGGTGGTGTCTGGCGTATAGAATCACTTGTGGAAGAACGATAGGGACATTGAGTTTGAGTTACTGGGATCTCAGTTTTATCTGATAGAGACTGAGACAAAAGAGGATGAATGTCCCTTGACATCTCATTACTAGGTGATGACTCTTCAACAGAGTGCGACTTTAACAATGAAACAATTAATGGCGATAGTGATTCAGATCTGCAAGTCCCATTTGCCTCAAAAACCTTTGCTGGTAGTTCAGAGCACAATGTGCTATTAACTGCCTTCTTTCTCACAGGCAATTTATGAGAAATATTTCTCAAAGACATTGCTTCCTTCCGTTGCTGTGCTTTATCAGCTGCCAGCTGCCTCAGATTAATAATTTTGTCTAGGAACTTGTGCTGAGACAATTTTTAAAGACTTCTTCTGAGAAGATAAACTAGCGGAAAGAGGTGGTGGAGGAGGAGCAACTGGTATCTTCGATCTTGATTTGTCCGGCTTGCGCTTTTTAGTATCAGAGCCAGATGAATCACCTGAAGATGATAATGGATTCTTGATCCGCTTTCTCCGCTTTCCCCTGCCCATTTGACGGACTGAATCACTTTCATGGGCAGATGCATACGTTTCAAAGCCTTTTGCAGCATTTCTAGCATCAATATATGTTTCTGTAATAAATATAAGATGAAGCTATTACGAAATCACAAGTCTCACTCACTCACTCATTCACTCACTCACTCACTCACTCACTCACTCACTCACTCTGTCTCTGTCTCTGTCTCTGTCTCCGTCTCCGTCTCCGTCTCCGTCTCCGTCTCCGTCTCCGTCTCCGTCTCCGTCTCCGTCTCCGTCTCCGTCTCCGTCTCCGTCTCCGTCTCCGTCTCTGTCTCTGTCTCTGTCTCTGTCTCTGTCTCTGTCTCTGTCTCTGTCTCTGTCTCTGTCTCTGTCTCTGTCTCTGTCTCTGTCTCTGTCTCTGTCTCTGTCTCTGTCTCTGTCTCTGTCTCTGTCTCTGTCTCTGTCTCTGTCTCTGTCTCTGTCTCTGTCTCTGTCTCTGTCTCTGTCTCTGTCTCCGTCTCCGTCTCCGTCTCTGTCTCTGTCTCTGTCTCTGTCTCTGTCTCTGTCTCTGTCTCTGTCTCTGTCTCTGTCTCTGTCTCTGTCTCTGTCTCTGTCTCTGTCTCTGTCTCTGTCTCTGACAACCGCGACACGTCTGAGTAGACGTGTCATAGTGTGCTCCTGCAATAGGCGGTTATTTCGGTGGAAATATCAGTTTCTTGAACTGGTGATTTTCATCAAAAGTGCAGTTAAGGACGGAGAGTTAGTGGAAGTGATGATTTGAGACAATTGTGTTGTCTTGAATTGGAGTGAAATAAATGAAAAGATTTTGTGGAGATATTGGCTTTGGTGATTCGGCATAATGAATATTGCCACGTTGTTGCCGTGATTACGCTAATGGTGGCAACGAATTAAAACTTTGGGCAATAAGGTAGTCGATAAGGAAGAACGGTATATTATATGGTAATAAGCCAGGAGTGAGTCGGCGAGTAACTGTATATGTAGGGCGTGTAAAAAGGAGATAAAAACGCAGTTGTATAAATGCATACCGTGTGACAAGGGATTTTATCAAAGTTGTCTTAAACTGCATAAAGTGTATAATGCGGATAATGAACTTATCCCTTGTAATGGAAAGTACGAAATATTTACTATAAAAGACAACAAGAGTGAGGATTCCAGTTCGGCGATGAAGCGTACAGTATCGCTGACGGAAACAGCGGCATCGGCAGAAAAAACAACAGGATCGGCAAAAATGAGTACGGCACAAGGTAGTGGAAATAGGTCAACAGCCGTGAGCCGAGCGGCAGGCATAACATCCGATGTGGATAAAAAAATAGATTGGCTTATCAAGACGGTGAAAGAAATGAGAGACGAAATGGCATGTAAAAAAGAAGTTAAGACGTGGATCAAGGAGATAGTTCGAGAAGAGATGGGAAGCGTTAAGCAAGAAATGGAAGAATTGAGAAGAATGATACGGGAAGGAGTATACAGACCGACAGGAGGTGCGCAGAGGAGCTACAGTAAAGCGGTTAGAGAGAAGAAAAAAGAGAATATTTTGATTGTCAAACCAAAAATACAACAGGAAAGTAAAGATACAAAGAAGATAGTAAAAGAAAAAATCGACATTAAGAACATGGAAGTTGGAATCTCAAAAATGAGAAAAGGAGGTAATGGAGCAGTTATTCTTGGATGTGAGACTGGTGAAGAAATGAAGAGATTAAAGGACAAGGTTCAGGCGACAATGGGAGAGGATTTTAAGGTCGATGAGCCACGGTGGAAGAAACCCAAGATTAAAATAATTAATGTTGGAGAAGATGAAATGAAAATGGATGATGATATGTTGTTAAATGCGATTAAGAAACAGAATATATAAAATTGAAGGCGTAGCTGGAGATGGTCTCTGTATGCGGATAGTGAAGAGATTATATAAAGGAAGAGACAAGAATAACGAGCAATCTCGTGTAGAGGGATCTCTGATTTTGGAGGTAGATGATGGTACACATGAAGAGATGATAAAAAGAGGAAGATTAAATATAGGTTGGAAAAGATGTGTAGTATACAACTTTATTAGCGTCGTAAGATGCTACAAATGCTGGGGTTACTTCCACATGGCTAAGAATTGCACGAGGCAGGAAGCATGTTTCAAATGTGCAGGAAACCATAAGGCGAGCGATTGTACGGCAACAAAAAAAAGAGCTGTATAAATTGTATGTATAAAAATAAGACGTATAATTTGAAGCTGAATTTAGAACATGAGGCGGTAGATTCGGAGTGCCCGACATTTAAGAGAGTACTAGAAGAAGAGAAAAAGAGAGCTGGCTGGGAAGACGCGAAATAGCAACTACAGGAAGATGCGGAATTACTTTGGTATACGAATGCTCAGAGCTTTTTGGCGCATAAGGACGAGATACATCAGATTATGAAGAGAAGGAATCCTGCGATCTTAGCGTTATCAGAGACGAGATTGACTGTAGAAATAGAGGATAGTGAGGTCAATATACCGGGATATAGTATAGTTAGATGTGATGCTGAAAATAGATATACAGGAGGAGTTTTTTTATACGTTAGGAATAATATTAAATTTAAGATAGTTGAGAAGAAAAAGACAGAGTCAAACTGTTGGTGCGTGGCGATAGAAATGAGAGAGAATATGTATAGGGGTGTGATAGCGGTAGTGTATCACTCGCCGAGTGCGTCGGATGGTGACTTTGTGAGATTTTTGGAAGATACAGTAGAAAATTTACAAATAAAAGGTGACTGTATGGTAATAGGAGACTTTAATATAGATATAATGCTAGATTTATTTTATTCAAAGAAATTATTATCGGTAATGCAAAACTTAGGGATGAAGCAATATGTTGATAATCCTACGAGGGTTACAAAGGATAGTCAAACGATTATCGATTTAATTTTTTCTAATAATCAAGTGAAGGTGCAGGTGTATGAGAAACTGAAAATAACGGACCATGCATGGCTCAAAGTTGAATTAAATGTAAATATAAAAGATAATAAATATAAAGAATTTAGAGGCAGGGATTATAGTAAGTTTGATGTAGATGAATTTCTTAGTATAATGGGGGAAAGAATTGAGCAAGGTCAAGGGTTAGATGTAAATACAAGGGCTGAGAAATTTGTTAATAGTATAGTAAATGTATTGGATACTGTAGCGCCTAAGAAAAAGTTTAAAATTCCGAAAGTATGGGAAGGGAAGAAATGGTTTTCAGATGAAATAAGAATTTTTTGTAGGCATGGGTGAAACGCAGCTGAATCGACTGCAAGTGGCTCAAAACCGAGCCATGAGAGTCATCTTACAATGTTCTCGATATACTAAAGTAGAATTAATGCTGCAAACTCTTAGGTTTATGAATGTAAGACAGAGGCTACGGTACAATGTGTGCATTTTTTTTTTTTAAGATAGTAAAAGATATGTTGCCAAAACACTTAGGTAATAGGATAAAAATAGTAAGAGATGTGAGTGGAAAGCAAACGAGACAGACCGGGAGTATTGCAATACAATTTCGTAGAACAAAAAGCGGACAAAAAAGTTTGTTTTATGAAGGTTTGAATATGTACAACGCCTTACCTAGTAAATTTAGGCAATGTGAAAAATTAGATCAATTTAAACGTATGTTAAAAGAATATATTGTACCTCATGTTGAAGAATTGTAGACATTTGATGTAAATAATAGCCGAGAAGGCTAATAAAGCTCAATCAATCAGTCAATCAATGTCTCTGTCTCTGTCTCTGTCTCTGTCTCTGTCTCTGTCTCTGTCTCGGCCTGGATCGTCCCCCGCGAACGGACGAGACTGGCTCTATTGCTGTCACCCTGTCCTCTGGCGCTGTTCGGCAAACAGTTTTATCGATGATGCGTGCAAAGCGGGCGCTCAAGCAGAGCGAGGTTTGTGGAAATAATTCCAACTGTAATATATATGTAAATGAAATGCTATCCAAGGCCACATATGATTTGCTGCAGCGGACCAGGCGCAACGCTTTGATTCAAGTTAACATTCTCTCAGATCAAGTAAATGATTTTGTAGTTAAAATTTTCAAAAACCAAAGTTTTCATTTTATTTATTCAAAATAATATTTATTTTCATCAAGTAAATATATATGCCTTAAATATTTAATTATGTACAGATATTTTCGTAGATGAATTGCTTGAGTCAAAGAAATATTTATTAAAAACGAAATATATATTTCGTTATTGAAAGTAAATATTTGTTTGCTTTTAGTATCCCAGTATTACTACATTGGTGTTCTTGAATTAAATAAATATTTTTTTATTCAAGTAATTTATATAAAAACTGAAATTAAACAAATATTTATTTTAATCAAATTAAATTTCTTAATCGACGAAGCTGGCACTCCTGACGGTCACAATCGTCAGGATACTATAAGTAGACCGAGAATCCGGTCCTTCTATCGAAACGCTTAAATTTAAGCACCTTAAATTAAGATGGAAAAATTCCCTCTCCCTTCCCTAATTAAATCGATATCGATTTAATATTAAAATCACTGTAAAAACTTATTGCGAAAAATATTACCCCAGCCAGGGTTCGAACCTGGAATCTCCCGCATTCCGTTCGGGCGTCTTAACCAATTCGACTACCAGGGCATGTGGTAATATTTATCGCAATAGCACATCTAAACAATCATAAGATGGAACACCGATATTTACGTCGACGGTGAATATTCAAACACGATGAGATACATTAACTTTGCCAGTGTATAAATAATCAAATTAAATTTCTTAATCGACGAAGCTGGCACTCCTGACGGTCACAATCGTCAGGATACTATAAGTAGACCGAGAATCCGGTCCTTTTATCGAAACGCTTAAATTTAAGCACCTTAAATTAAGATGGAAAAATTCCCTCTCCCTTCCCTAATTAAATCGATATCGATTTAATATTAAAATCACTGTAAAAACTTATTGCGAAAAATATTACCCCAGCCAGGGTTCGAACCTGGAATCTCCCGCATTCCGTTCGGGCGTCTTAACCAATTCGACTACCAGGGCATGTGGTAATATTTATCGCAATATTCGAGTGCCAGCTTCGTCGATTAAGAAATTTAATTTGATTATTTATACACTGGCAAAGTTAATGTATCTCATCGTGTTTGAATATTCACCGTCGACGTAAATATCGGTGTTCCATCTTATGATTGTTTAGATGTGCTATTGCGATAAATATTACCACATGCCCTGGTAGTCGAATTGGTTAAGACGCCCGAACGGAATGCGGGAGATTCCAGGTTCGAACCCTGGCTGGGGTAATATTTTTCGCAATAAGTTTATACAGTGAATTTAATATTAAATCGATATCGATTTAATTAGGGAAGGGAGAGGGAATTTTTCCATCTTAATTTAAGGTGCTTAAATTTAAGCGTTTCGATAGAAGGACCGGATTCTCGGTCTACTTATAGTATCCTGACGATTGTGACCGTCAGGAGTGCCAGTTTCGTCGATTAAGAAATTTAATTTGATTATTTATACACTGGCAAAGTTAATGTATCTCATCGTATTTATTTTAAATTGGCTACTACTTTAAAGTAAATGTATTTATTACATGCAAGAAAATTATTTCACAGTTTTAAGAAAATATTTTTTGATTTAAAATAACGTTTTTTTCATGTGAGTAAATATTTATTAAGGACATGAATTACTTTTACGCAGATAAATATTTTCTTGTAAGTAAAAACATTTGTTAGATTTTAATAAATAATTATTTAATTTAAGTAAATGAATTTCAAGATAATATATTTACTTAAATCAAGTAAATTTTTTTTTCGGTGCATTATTACTATTGTGCAAAGTATATCCAGTAAATTGAACATTCGGTAAATATGCATATTAGGTCAAACCTCACCGATGACCTTGACCTTGACATATGCTGTCAAGGTCACCCTCCTGAGTGACCTTCAGAAGGTTTTAGCTGGCGGTCATTGTTTATTAAAAAGTTATAAACAAAAAAGTTTTAAAAATATAGCAGTTATTTTGAGTGTTGAAAGGCATAAACAACCTTGACCTTGACATATGTTGTCAAGGTCACCCTTCTGAGTGACCTTCAGAAAGTTTTAGCTGGCGGTCATTGTTCATTAAAAAGTTATAAACAAAAAAAATTTGGTGGGAAAAATTATTTAAAGCAGTAAATTGTTGGTATATTGAAAGGAAAGTTATTTAAAGCAGAGAATAGAGAAGTATGTGCTTCAACTTACAAAGCACATACTTGTAAAGCGCGTCACTAACCTATAGGTTAGTGACGCGCTTTACAAGTTTGTGCTTTGTATGTGCTTCAACTTACAAAGAACATACTTGTAAAGCGCGTCACTAACCTATAGGTTTTGTCAATAACCAACTATTATCTTCTTTAACAAAGCTTTAACATGCTTTTGCCATGATTAGAGCAGAGAATACTTGTATTTACACTTTCTAATACATAAAATTGTGTATATATTTTTCAATATACCAACAATTCACTGCTTTAAATAATTTTCCCCACCAAATTTTTTTTGTTTATAACTTTTTAATAAACAATGACCGCCAGCTAAAACCTTCTGAAGGGCACTCAGGAGGGTGACCTTGACAACATATGTCAAGGTCAAAGTCGTTTATGCCTTTCAATACTCAAAATAACTGCTATATTTTCAATTTTCTTTTTGTTAATAACTTTTTAACGAACAATGAC
Source organism: Harpagoxenus sublaevis (assembly GCA_030770355.1). NCBI lineage: Eukaryota > Metazoa > Arthropoda > Insecta > Hymenoptera > Formicidae > Harpagoxenus > Harpagoxenus sublaevis. The sequence goes on from JASTWR010002316.1 coordinate 17,572, forward strand.
CTCCGGCCAAAACCTTCTGAAGGTCACTCAGGAGGGTGACCTTGACAACATATGTCAAGGTCAAGGTCATCGGTGAGGTTTGACCTAATATGCATATTTACCGAACATTCTTCTATTGTACGTTTGTACGATTAAAAAGTAAATTTTATAATTTTTTTTATTTATTTTTTCCACTGATAACTTTTTGAAAATTTGCAACACTCATTTCTTCAAATAATTATACTTTTTCAAGAGAACGTTGAAATGCCTTGTAGGTAAAATTATTTGACGAAATAAATGTTGCAAATTTTCAAAAAATGATTAATGGAGAAAATAAATAAAAAGTAGTAAAATTTACATTTTAATCGTAATTTATTAAGCTTTTTGCGCTCACAAATAAACAAAACTTGTTAATCGCGAATAAACAAACGGTACAAAAAAATGTTGCGTCTTAAAGTGCATTTTTCTCCTTTAAAATGGCATTTGAATTTTTAACATAGCTCTATTTGTTAAATTAGTTTTAACGCGGGAAGCCTAGAACAAAATTTTTAACCAAGAAATTCAAAAAATAATATTTCTGATGAAGAGTAAAGTGCCCTTCAGGCTCTTGTTCTGGTCTTAAAAATTTTGTTCTGGGTTGTTCCAGTGGAGAACACGATAGTTTTAACGTGGAAAGCCTGGAACAAGATTTTTAACCAAGAAATTAAAAAAATAAATATTGCCGATGAAGAGTAAAGTGCCCTTTAGGCTCTTGATCTGGTCTTAAAAATTTTGTTCTGAGTTGCTCCAGTGGAGAACACGATAGTTTTAACGTGGGGATCCTGGAACAAAATTTTTAACCAAAAAATTCAAAAAATAAATTTTTTCGATGAAGAGTAAAGTGCCCTTTAGGATTCTGTTCTGGTCTTAAAAATTTTGTTCTGAATAGTTTCAGTGAAGAACACGATAGTTTTATCGTGGGAAGCCTGGAACAAGATTTTTAACCAAGAAATTCAAAAAATAAATTTTTTCGATGAAAAGTAAAGTGCCCTTTAGGATCCTGTTCTGGTCTTAAAAATTTTGTTTTGAGTAGTTTCAGTAGAGAACACGATAGTTTTATCGTGGGAAGCCTGGAACAAGATTTTTAACCAAGAAATTCAAAAAATAAATTTTTTCTATGAAGACTAAAGTGCCCTTTAAGCTCCTGTTCTGGTCTTAAAAATTTTGTTCTGAGTTGTTCTACGCGGTTAGAAATATGTTCTAGATCGACAGTTTTGTAAGTCATTTTGTTTACGAATAATTGGCTAAAAACTGTTATTTTAAAATTTTTCTTTTTTCAATATCTCTTACAGTTTTTAACCAATCGAACTAATACTTTGGAACAATGTTTGGAACAACTAGAACAATCTGTAGCGATGAAAAAATTTTCGATTTCGAAAATAGGGGGGCCAGCAGAAAATAGATTTTTTTATTTTCTGGATTTTCAGTTTGATTTAGGAATCTGTCCTTTTGGAACAATATTTGGAACAACTAGAACAATCTGTAGCGATAAAAAATTTCGATTTTTGAAAAAAGGGGGCCAGCAAAAAAAATCGTTTTTTTTTATTTTATTAAAAAAACTGTTTGGAATTAAGGAATATCGTTTTGGAACAATGTAGTACAAATTCAGAACAACCTGGAACAACTTTCAAAAATATGAATTTCAAAAAAAGAGGGGCTAACTTCATACACTCCATGTCGAGGCTAAGCGAGCCATATGGCCATATAAGGTAGTGAAAGGCTTATTGTAACCATATAAGGTAACGTTTTAGAAGCTATCGCCTTCATGATTCAGCATAGCGGAATGTTTTAAACCCCCTCTATGCTTTTAGGAAATGTATTTAAACTACAAGCTTAGACATTTAAGAGTCAGAGCAGAGCTAGCCGAGCAAAGCGAATTTATTCTTGCTAGTTCTTCTCTCAATAAGAAACTTTGTAACAGTTCTGACATTAAACATCATATTAAGAATAACAAGAGTTGACGTTATTAAATACCTGTCTGAACGAGATCCGAGAAGCCAAGAGATTCACAACGTTGGACACAGCCAATTATCCTGGGATTTTCTCCCTTAACCGCAAGGAAAGGACCCACAATAAGGCGCTCTGCTGGATCGAACATTGTTCGCATTGCCAGGACGTCACAATAGTTACGATAAAAGTGATAATGCATTAAGTAGCAGGAACGAAAGTTATAATTATTAGCATTAATAACATTGCAATATCAAAAGTAGTAGACTGTAGGCTCGAATTATATCAGTATACATATTACAACATTATGTTACATATGATATAGTTGGGGAGACCGGGGCGAAGATGTCGTCGAGGTGAAATCGTCAAATCAAATATCTCGAAACCTGTATATTTTGCGAACTCGCCATTAACATTTTAAACGCTGCTTATGGTACCTATGTGACCGAGAGTTTCGGAAGGTTACCTGCCGTGTTATGATTTTTACGAGGGCAAACGTGTTTTCGGAAGACGAAAGGTGAAAGTAAAATTTTCTGCGCGTGGAAAATTTGTAATATCTACAGTAATATTTGCTCTCCAAATATCGTGGTACGTGATTCTAAAGAGTAATATATGCTGAACACGAATCCAGTGTAGTTTTTTCATTATCGTTGATGTCTAATATTTTGTGGGCGATCAAACCTGAAACTTGTGTTTGGGGCTAATTCGTCAGTAAGCACCCGAGGTAGACTACACCGTGCAGAGCGTGCTCTGCCCTGCCGGGTCTCCCCGGTTGTCGTCAAATCCTAACGTGTATCGCGGTAGAGCGTACTCTGCCCCGGCGGGTGTTCCCGGTTGCACGTCGCTTCCTGTCATCCTCTTTTGACAGATCCGCGTGCCGTACGCGCCTCGCGCCATTTCAACGCGCCTCGTTTTCCGCGAACTCACGAAACTCGGCGCTGCCCTCGCACGCAAACGGCATACGCGACAGCTTACTTTCACTTTCGCGCCGCCCTACGCGGGCCACCGAACGCGCCCATCGATCGCGCCGCGTGTCATCCCGTTGCATAACGCCGCGGGCCTACCGTGCGAACTCGGGATACTTACATGCGCCGACTTGGATCGATATCAGACATTATCTTGTAAATCCGAGCTGAATTATGGCAAACACGCAACACCATTAAGATTGTAACACTATTCCGATCCAAGGCATCCGCCTTAACAATTAATTGTAACAACGCTTAGATTAATTTGTAATAAATACGAAGTAGATTATAGAAACACCGTGTCCGTCTCTTCCTCCGCGCCTTTTCTCGAACCTGACCAGCCGCGAGCTAGATTTGAGCATCGGGAAACAGGTTGTTTTAAATGGAAAATGTTGTTCCTTTAAGATAGATATGGGCTCCGATGTCTCGATAGTTAATGGTAAATTGATTAGAGACGAAGTAGAAAGAATTAAAGTAGAAAATTGTAATCTGAGATATCCGACTACAGAGTTCCTTTTGAATCTAGAGTCTTGGTAAATATTCGAATTGGCAGATATTCTGTCGGACTTCTTGTTTGTCGCAAAGATTAGTGATGAATGCTTATTGGGAAAACATTTTCTTGGAAAAGTGATTTTGGAAAATATTTTTGAACCTTTCTTTGTTAATTCCGAATTAAATGAGAAAAAAAAATTTAATTGTTTTCGTGTCAAAGCTTCTACCGAGGGAGACTCTTCTATCTTAAAAGAACTTTTTGAAAATAATTCTGGGAGCTTGAATGAGGCTCAGAAAAAAATTCTTGCCGATTTTTTGAATGATTCCCGGGATATGTTTTCTGAAATTATTGTTGCAGAGAATTGTGATATTATTGAACACGTCATAAATGTGAAAGATTCTTCCCCCATAATACAGGTCCCCCGTCGAATTCCTATCCACATGAGAAAGGAAGTTGATAAAATTATTGAGGAAATGAGGAAAAAAGAGGTAATCTAGGAGTCACAAAGCCCCTGGGTCTCGCCTGCATTATGGTCAGGAAAGAAGATGGCACTATCAGATTTTGTGTGGATTACAGGAAATTGAATTTTGTAACTATAAAAGATTCTTATCCTATACCCAAAATCGATGACATCTTCGACCAATTATCAGGTGATACTTGGTTTCGCACTTTAGACTTAAAAAGCGGATACTGGCAAGTAAAAATTCGTTCCGAGGATAAAGAAAAAACTGCGTTCTCTATTGAAAACGGGTTGTGGCAGTTTACCGTCATGCCCTTTGGTCTTTGCAACGCTCCTGCTACATTTCAACGTCTTATGGAAAAAGTTTTAAAAGATTTATTGTCAAAAATTTGTTTGGTATATCTCGATGATGTAATTATCTTCGGTAAAAGTTTTTCTGAAATGTTAGAAAACTTAAAGACAGTGCTTTTACGATAAAGAAAAGTGAATTTGAAAATAAATCCAAGGAAATGTACCCTTTTTGGTAGGTGTTAAATATTTGGGGCATGTAGTTTCGGCGGAGGGCATAGCCACGGATCCCGAAAAGATATCCGCGGTTTGTGACTGGTCGGTTGAGCATACCAGACCACTATTACAGAGTTTCTTAGGATTTTGTTGACATCTCTTAAACTATAAGAGATACGGGGCTAATGTATAGGACCAAATGTGTGCAGCGCGTCGAAAACTGTAAGGTTACACCGGTCCCGTAGTTCTAATCCGTCAGAGAAGACGTAGAAACACAAAAATCCATTATTTTGTTAATATCTCTTAAACTATAAAAGATACGGGGCTAATGTATAGGACCAAAAGTGTGCAGTGCGTCGAAAACTATA
>JASTWR010002317.1:0-22312 GCA_030770355.1 Harpagoxenus sublaevis
TCTCCGCATTCCCGGAATACGCGGCGATCTTAGCGAATGCGCGGCCAAAAACCCGCGCGACATTCCCAGACCGTCCGCGTCGCGAAAATCACCACCTTCCAACGGGCACACTCAAAACTCACGGCGGTCTCAGCAAATGCGCCACAAAAACCCGCGCATTATTCCCGAACCGCCCGCGACGCAACAACCGCGATATTTCCCCGATACGCTTTACGGCGTTTGCGAGACACGATATTCCTCCCGACACGTTTCACAACACTCGCGAGACGGTATTCGCGATATTCTCCACGACACAACGACCTCCGATGCAACGGTCTCACTCTATCGGTCGCACCCGATATGCACTTGCGGCATCGCGATACGCCCGACGCAACCGTGCATGGCGTTCGTTCCCCCAAACGCGCTTGACTGTCGGCCACACCGATTCTCGAGGAGGGTCTCTACGCGAGAAGAAGTCTGTGCGCGCTCTCGGTCGGCCCCCGGGTCCGTGTCTCTAGGTAGTAGGTACAGAAGGTACCAGATAATTTCCTCGCACGAGGCAACGTACGTGCAGAGGTAACCGTGATGTAATCCGATCGAGAAACGGGGCCAGAGCCGAGATCGCACACTGAACGCAAAGAGGTGCCGGGGTGGACGTCTTACAATTAATTGCAGGCTGCTGGGTTCGGCGGCTGCTTGCTGCGTCGCTGGCAAGACCGGGGTGGACTCCTCTCTCCTCGGCTGCGGCTCGCACGACAGTGCTCGGTAGTCCGCCCGGCGAGATCACGCTGGGCCGCCGCGCATGCGCTCCCGCCCGCGACCGTTCCTCCCGGCCGATCCGCTCTCCGCGCCGCTCGCTGCTCGCGACGCCGCACGTGACGCTCACTGCCTACCCGCGGGACTTTCAAATGTTGTTCCTCGCCTCGTTAGTCTGGCGGTCCCGGTCGCGACTCCTCGAGTCTTGAATAGGTGCGCCGGGCTGGCCAGGCCTCGGCCACCGACCGGTGTGGTGCGTGTCCCTGGCGACGGCATTCCGGGCCGTGCATCCGCTCCATGGCAGCGGTGCCGTACCCTCCGTACAGATCCTGGCAGCGCGCCCTCGGCTTCCTTGTCGGTTGTGGCGGCTCAGGGATCCCGGCATACGGCGCGGGCCGCGGGGCAGCCTGACGGCGGGCCCAGGCGTGACTCGCCTGCCAGCGTTTTACTCCATCCGGTCCTCCCTGACGCTTTGCTGCTCCCTCGTCGCGACATGGAAGTTGTTACAACGGTGGCGAACTGTCCCCCCCGCGACGCTCGCCGCGCTCCTCCTGCAAAGACGCTAATCCTCGCAAAATAGACGCTAGCGCAAAATTACCCTCTCCGATTCAAGCCGAGGCGCCACCCCCGGCATTCCCCTCGGCCGAGCACGTGTCCGGGCAATTGACGCGACCATGTCACGTCACGTCACAACTGTTATATAAAACTAAGCGGTATGTCAGTAGATCTTATCCTTTCATTCATGAATCCAAGACTGTTCGATGACGTGAGCTACCATGATGCGTTTGATTCAAAAGATGAGAGGTATATACAGGAATAGTGTAATGTTATATAGTATAATTGTGAAAATTAGTTTTTAATTTTGTCTTGTTTCAGTCGGAAAGGATACTTTCTGTTTTTTATTTTACCCGATGTCAACTGTCGCCTTCTTTCCCGTATCACATAGGATTACAAAGCATTGTAGTTCCCTGTGGTCTAGAGCCCGGAATGTCGCGCGGAGACAATCCGAGAAATTGTCGCTTCGGTGGGAGTGGTGTGCGGCGACCGATGAAATGATGGTGGTGTGCCGGGGTGCCAGAGACGCGACGGTTAAGGTTTCACCGAAAGCTCGCGCTCAGGTCTCGTCTGCGCTCAGCTGTAATTAACTATTATCTGGACCGGCTTTTACGTAAGCCTGCTCAGGGGAAGGTGTTCGAGGTGTCGCGGGCCAGGGTGAGCAATCACTTCACCCGCGGCGGCAGCTTTACCCGTTTCGCCGACTGGCGATTTATCCACCGCGCCAAACTGGATGTCCTCCCTCTTAACGGCGCGCGTCGCTGGGAGGACAACGATAAAAGATGTCGGCGTTGCGGGAGGGCAGCCGAGACCCTTCCCCATGTCGTATGTCATTGCGGCGTCCGCCGCCATACATGGGCCCAATTCTGTACACGCCTACCGGCAACTGTCGATACGATAAGTTATCGACGTCTGTCGCTTGCACGACCGACACAGACGGATTGAAGCTATTCTGTACTATGGTCAAAACGACACTCAACGACACCCATCGTTGCAAGCGACAGTCGTCGGTACGACTTTATCGAAAAATACAGTCATACATAAAAGTGAGTTCTCAGCCAATAGCATTGCGAATTGCAGAATGGTCCTAAGATTTTCAAAAGAAAAACATTCTTGGGTCGGTTGGAATCGGTTAAATCGTTACCGTGACACGTGCCACCTTACGATAAGTGTTAATCATATATTTAGACTCGTAAATTTAGATTTACAGGATGCAACTGTGAAATTGACGTTAATTTAGACCTAGGTCAACGCACAAAGAAAGACATAATGTAACAAAAGCGTGTGACACGCTGTTACGTTACGTGTTTCTATGACCTAAATCTAAGTTAACTAAATATAAGTTACGAGTGTAAAAACGAGTCTAAATATGCGGTCAACATTTAACGTAACGTGTTACGTGTAACGGATTTTGTGCAAAATGGCTTTACCAGCAAGGTATGTAAATATTTATATTCCGGTAATAAATATCTGTAAGTAATGGACTGATTAAGAACTCAGCGCGGTAAGTAGTGCGCACGTTATTCTTGTTTAGTTTAATGCCTTTATTAATTGAACATGTCAGCTTGCTTGAGCCATTTTCTACAGCAATGTGTTTTACAATGTATTTTTTAAATTGTAAGTTCCTCGGTGACCCCAACGATGTGCGAGACTGTAACACTTCGTAATGTTACGGTCACCGAGGAACATACAATTTAAGAAATACATTATAAAACACATTGCTGAAAATGGTTCAAACAAGGACCAAAACGTTCAATTAATAATGGAATTAAATTAAACAAGAACAACGTGTGCACCGCTTACCGCGCTGAGTTCTAAATCAGTCCATTAACAAATACTCAAAGATGTAAATATTAATTTATAAAGGAGAATAAATATATATTCTGCAGGTTACTGAGTTACATATATTTTATTATAATAACAGTTGTTAGATATATAATTTTGTTTATTACATTTTAGCACGAAAAGAACCCGTGCCTTAAGGACATCAAGTGCACAATACGAAGAATTATTACTTATATGGAATCACATTCCGAGTTTGCAGCTGGCAAGTTTCTAACAAAAGAAGGAAAGGTACATCACATAAAACAGTGGGAAGAGTTAACGATAAAATTAAATGCATTTTCTAGTGGCACTCCAAAATCAACCAAACAATGGCAAACGGTAAGATATTTAGATAATTAATTAACTACAGACTCTCCCTATTAAAATTCAGAATAAAAAATGAAAATTGGGCTATGAGAGTTAAACGCGGTTATCCGTACGTGAGCTTAAGTCAAGTACTTGTTATTTACAATTATTATAAAAACCATTATTCGTATCGAATTATAGTTTTTATCATAATTTTAAATAACTAGTACTTGACTTAAGCTCACGTACGGATAACCGCGTTTGATTCTCACATATCTCAATTTTTATTTTTTATTTTTAGTGGTAAATATTATTACTTTTTTAGTGAAAACTGTATACTTTGATTTTCCAGTTAAATTGTCATAATTTTCTTTTTGTGCAATGTTAAAATTCTTTACTTGTCGATGTGAAGGTATTATAATGCATATGTTCTATTATTATTCAGTTACATTGCTGAGTGAGAAATCATAGCATCCGGCCCAAACGTTAACCTTCTGAGGATACTGCGTGTGACTGTCTCTCATCCAATGCGGATTTTCATCTGCCCAATATCTCATATTTTGGCGATTTACAGAACCGTTTAATTCAAATGTTGATTCGTCAGAAAAACAGATCCAGTTGAAAAACTGACGATTATCAGCAAGTCGTGTCATCATTGTGTCGCAAAATTCCACTCTTCTGTCATAATCGTCTTCGGATAGCTCCTGGTGTTCGTAGGTGCACGAGATTTCAAATAAAGAAAATTGAAGTAAGATTTCAGGTTCTTGTATTTACACTATTATACAGTTTCAGGCCAAAATTTACTACAAAAGCGATTTCTCGAACGGGATAGTGCGACTGCCACGAGGCGCGCTTCCTGGTCGCTCATATTAGGCTCGGCTTTCCAGAAGGTTCCCAGCGGATATTGCGAACAGTTTAAAGGAAGCAGCGCGAATCAGAACCTTCTGGAAAGCGAGCAGCGGGTTCGGCGAATAAGGTCTCCCGGTTTCCCGGCATCGTCCCTTTCGCAGGTCGAGTATTGGCGGCCGCAGTATCGAGCGCCGAATATAGATTTTCGCGATCGAGGGCTTCCCGCGCATCGACATCGCGCTGGCGCACGACGCCTACAAAGGCGTCGCGCGGCGCCGCTTTCAAATTGACAATTGCCCTATCCGCAACATCCCGCCCGCCTCGCCCGGTCATACCGGCGATAATGTAGCTAGTCGCGGTAGTCATGATTGCGTTCGCTTACGGATGATGGCGGGGCGAGCCAGAGCAGTGTTTACGAGCGCGCTTCGAAAAAGGGTTAAGTCCGACCACGCGAATCGATCATTGAGTTTGCCGGTGAAAGTGCAAAGTTTTTCCGGTGAGTTTAGCCTTTTCCACTGAGGTATTTACTTCGTAGGATGAAGCCGTCGCGAGTGCGCTCGGACGCCTGAGCTGACTAGCGCGCAGGGAATGTACGGTTCCCGCCTACGCGCCGTGTCTCGAGAAGTAAGTACCTGCGGCTTGACAGGCGCGGTATAAGTGGATGAATTGAGCTAGATTAACTAAAATATGTAGGTGGATTAACGATAATTGGTTGATTAAAACTTAAGTTAAAAAGTTCAAATAGAATTAGTCGCTGCCAGACCGTCGCGAGCCGCTACCGGGAGCAGAATCAGCTTTGAGACAGGTCGAGTTAACTCGGTGGTAGCCGTTTTGACCGTGACGACTCTCACGAGTCCGGCAGCTCCAGGATGCACGGTTAGGATGCGGGCTAGAGGCCATCGGGTGGGAGGCGTGGTCTCATTACGTATTAGGCAGAGTCGACCCGGCGTGTACTCCTCCACGGGCTGCTGCCACTTGGGTCGTGGTAGAAGGCTCTGCAAGTATTCCTGCGACCATCGCGCCCAGAAATCGTCTCGCATTCGCTGTAATTGCAGCCATCGCGACACCCTTGCTGGCGATATCTCCAGTAGGGAAGGCTCAGGAATGGCTGTCAGGGCCGAACCCACCAGGAAGTGTCCGGGGGTTAGGCTGGTTAGGTCCTCAGGGTCGTCGGAGAGCGCGCACAACGGCCTGGAATTTAGACAGGCCTCCACTTAGGTGAGTAGCGTGGCCATTTCCTCGTAGGTCAAGGTCGCGCTCCCCAAGACTCTCCTTAAGTGATGTTTCACCGATTTTACAGCGGCCTCCCAAAGGCCACCGAAATGAGGCGCTGACGGCGGGTTGAATCGCCACTGGACTCTGCTTTCGGCCAACTCCTTTGCGATGGTGCGGTTGGCCTTGGAGTGTGCCGCGAATAGTCTGCGAAGCTCAGCATCTGCTCCTACAAAATTAGTGCCGCAATCACTAAATAGTTGTGAGCATGGTCCTCTACAAGAGACAAATCTACGGAAGGCGGCTAAGAACGCCTCCGCGGAGTAATTGGAGGCTGCATCTAAGTGCACCGCCCTGGTGCTCAGACACACGAAGATCACCAAGAAGGCCTTCGAGGTTCTGTGGCCTCGCCCAGGGGTGGTTCGCAGCAATACAGGTCCCGCGTAGTCCACTCCGGTATACCGGAAGGGCCTGGAGGGGGTGACGCGAGCTTGAGGGAGGTCGGCCATCAACTGTTGAGACGTCGCCGCCCGCCATTTCGCGCAGGTCACGCAGCGATGAATGCAGCCTTTCACCAGGCTCCTCCCTTGAGGGATCCAGTACTTAAGACGCAACATGTTGAGAGTCAGCTGCACTCCGCCATGTAGCGACTTTCTATGGTGAGTTTCTACAATCAAAAGAGTTAGTCGGGAGTGTGCAGGAAGGATAATGGGATGTCTCTCATTATAGGAGAGGAGGGAGTGCTTGATCCGGCCGCCGACTCTAAGGATTCCCTCGTGGTCCAGGAACGGGCTTAACTTGGCCAGTGAGCTCCTGGAGGGCAGAGGGGATTTTTTGGTCACGGCAGCGATCTCCTTCTTGTAGTAGGTGGCTTGAGTCCAGCGGATCCACAGTTTCTCAGCCTCATCGACCTCGGCAGCCGAGATTGGAGTGGGGCCGGAGTTCCCTGCAGCAGTCTCGCTGGGCCCCTCCTCGGAGCGATTCCTCGGCAGCCACCTTCGACACCAAGCTGTAATTCTCAATAATTTATGTAATTCAGAATTGTTTTTCAGCAGGGCGTGTTCCTCAGGAGTGGGCGGGACGGTTCCCACCATGGCCTGCGCCCGCTGCTCCGGAAGATCCTCCTCCAAGATCGGAGTCAGCGATTCGACTGGCGGGATCTGCGCCAGCTGTAGAAAGGGAGGCCCCTTCCACCACAGGTTATGGCGTACGAGGTCACCAGGCGAGATTCCTCGGGAGGCGCAATCCGCTGGGTTGAGGTGGCCTGGCAGATGATTCCAATGAGCGTCAGGGACGAGGCGTTGAATTTCAGCTGCCCGATTAGCCACGTAAGTTTTCCACCGACTGGGGTGCCCCTGGATCCAACTTAGAGTGACTCTCGAATCTGACCACAGGTAGCATGGCACGTCCTTGAGGTCGAGTATTGAGAGGACGTAATCGACAAGTTGAGCCAGGAGCCACGCAGCATTCAGTTCCAGGCGGGGCAAGGAAACCTGCTTTAGAGGTGCTACCTTACTCTTAGCGGCGATCAATGAGATTGTTTGATTGCCGTCGTCGCCATTGACTTTCAGGTACAGCACGGCGGCGTAAGCGCGTTCAGAAGCGTCGGCGAATCCGTGGAGTTCCCGACAGGAGGCTGCGGAACCCTTCTCCAGTGCACGAGGAATCTTTACTTCAGCGAGAAGCGGTAACTCCGCTTTGAATTCCAACCATGCAGCGGCCGCGTGATCGGGCAACGGGGCGTCCCAATCTAGCCCCAACAGCCAAGCAGATTGTATGGAGATTTTTGCGCGGATGGTAACGGGGGTCAGCCACCCAAGTGGGTCAAAGATCTGCGCCGACTGGGATAGTATCGTCCGCTTCGTCACCGGCCCTTCCGTCGGTAGCTTGATGATGAAGGAGAAGTGGTCGGAAGCGGCGTTCCAGCGAAGCCCGAGCATGGAGTGGCTGTCTTGTTGTGAGGTCCATGCTCGCTCATCAATCTGGGCCCGATCCTCCTCAGATATGTTCGCGAGCAGTCGCGGGTCGTTGGCTGTCCATTTCTTTAAAGGGAAGCCGCCCGCCTTGCAGATGAGAATTAATTGCTCTTGTATTTGCAGAGTCTCTTCTATAGAATCGGAGCCGGACAGCACATCGTCCATGTAAGTGTGCTCTTCGAGTGCTATCGCTCCTTTGGGGAATTTGTGGCCCTCGTCCTTGGCGAGTTGAAGAAGTGTGCGTATCGCCAAAAACGCGGCACACGCTAGGCCGTAAGTTAAGGTGATGAGCAGGAACTCGACGATCCTCTCCTCGTTCTCCGGCCTCCACAGTATTCTCTGCAGATCTCGGTCATCGGGGTGGACCAGGATCTGCCTATACATTTTTTCCGCGTCCGTGGCTGTGACAAAGCGCGGCCAGCGCCAGCGCAGAACCACGCTTGGCAACGGCGGTAGCAAGTTTTTTCCTGTAAATAAGTATTTGTTGAGAGAGTTTCCCGAAGCGGTGAGCCATGATCCATTGAAGACCACTCTTAGTTTTGTGGAGGTGCTCGTCTCCCGTATGACGCCGTGGTGAGGTAGGTAGCATATTCGATCTGGCCTCGGAACGTCATCGGGTATCCTGACCATGTGCCCGAGACTCTCATAGCTTGCCATGAAGTCCGTGTATAATCTGCGAAATTCCTCGTTTTTCAGGAATCGCCTCTCTGTGTGCTGCAGCGACCGAACAGCTGCTGCGCGAGTGGACGAAAGATCTGGCAGTGTCGGCGAGACCGGGAGTCGCACCATGTATCGGCCGTCGGAGGTTCGAGAGTGGGTTCGCACGAAGAGCTCCTCGCATTCCCTCTCCTCTCGGGTCAACGGCGGCGGAAAGGAAGGTATCTCCTCCTGCTCCCAGAATTTGCGCACGAGAGCGGAGAGTGGCTCGCCGACGGAGCAGTGATGAGTTGCTGCATTCTCACCTCCCGCCCTCGAGTCCATCTGTCCGGAAAGCACCCAACCGAATATCGTGCTTTGAGCTACAGGTTCAAACTGCTTGCCTTTCCGTAGGCCGTCGCGCAAGATGTCGGAATACACGTCCGCGCCGAGTAACACGTCGATGGGGTCCGCGGAAGTGAACTCGGGGTCGGCGAGGTCGAGGTCCTCGATATGCAGCCAGCTACACGCAAATATGTCCGTGCCCGTCGCGCAAGCGGTCAACCGAGGCAGTACAAGAGCGGAGGGGGAAACGCAGTTGTCATCAAACCGGGAAAACACTTTTAGAGTCACTCGGCCTCTCGCGACGCCTGTCTGGTGGCCCCCCACTCCGAAGACAGCTACGGAAGCACTCTTACGCGGTAAGTGTAATCTTTGAGCGAGCCGTTCCGTAATTATTGTAATTTCAGAACCCGGGTCTACGAGAGCCCGCGCTGTGTGCAAGTTCCCGAACCGATCCGCCACTCGGACGCGAGCAGTGGCTAGTAACACGGATACTCGACGCTTCATCGAACTATGGGCAACCAGCGCGTGTTTCAACTCGCTTTCTTCTCGAGCGCCCTTACGGAACGCGTCGTGCAACGAGGTATGATGCTTCTCGGAGCACACCAAGCAAGACTTCTTAGACGTGCAGTCGTTCAGCTTGTGCTTAGCTAGGCAGTTCTGACAAAGGCCGCTCTCCTCGATGTGTTGTTTCTTCTCGGAGGCCGACTTTGCTCTGTACTTCGCGCAGAACATGAGAAAATGGTCCTCCTTGCACAGGGAGCAACGGCCAGGCCCGGCTCCCCCCTTTTGAACGTGGTGAGCTCGCGCGCGCGCCGTCTGTTCGCCAGGTTTGCCCGAAACCGAGTCTGACTTTGACGGTTGCATTACTTCTAACGTATGTAGACGCCGTTCGAGAAATAATTTAAGCGTGTCGAAAGCCGGTGGGTCAGACGATTCTTCTATGGAATGTTCCCATTCGCGACGCGTTCGAGAGTCCAACAATTCCGCACAAAGATGCACCAGCAAATCTTCACTGTTAGTCACCGGGCGACCGATACTTTCTAGTGAGCTCACCGTAGACGCGACACCATGCAGAATTTTTCTCAGCTCCGACGCGGATTCCGATTTCATTTTTTGTAGCGAAACGAACCTAGATAAGCACGAACGGACGAGCAGTCTTTTGTTCTCGTAATAGCTACACAAGATAGTCCACGCTCGCGTGTAATTTTCTGCCGTCGTTTGCAAGTTTTTAATTAAGTTTTCCGCCTCTCCCTTTAGGCTTACCTTGAGGTAATGGAGCTTCTCAACTTCGCTGAGCTGAGCCTCCCTTCCGATGAGCGACAGGAAGAGGTCCTTGAACGACGGCCAATCCTCGAATTTCCCGGCGAAATGTGGCAGCTGAATCCTGGGCAGAGAGTTGCGAGGTGATGCTGCATCGGTTCTGGCAGACCGGGTAAGGGGCTCGGCAGCTTGGGCCAGACTTTGTAAATGTGAGGCGTAATCGAGGAGAATCCCTTTCTGAAAGATGTAAGCTTCCTCTGTCGTGCCTGGTAGGTCCAATTTTATGTAATCATGCTTATCCAGCGCGTCTTTGTGAGTGGAGCGCAAGGTTTTGTGGTGCTGTTCGAATCTCGACCAGTACGTTTCCAGTGTAGATAAGCGCGCTTGGACGGCACCGGCAGTTATATTGCTACTTCCTGTTTTTTTCAGATTGTCTACCATTCGAGATATTCGGCCGTGTAAATCCAGTTGATCCTGAATCAGCTCGTCTAATTGTCTCTCCATGGCGCGGATGGTTCCGGATTAGCACAAGAGGTGTTCCACACGACAGAAGAGGTGAACAGTGAACTGATTAACACGGTAACCGGTCCCGAAGCACGAGATCCGGCTCGAAGGACCAGAAATGTTCGTAGGAGCACGAGATTTCAAATAAAGCAAAATTAAGATTTCAGGTTCTTGTATTTACACTTATTATACAGTTTCAGATTTGCCACGCTAGCGATTTCTCGAACGGGAAGGGTGCGACTGCCACGAGGCGCGCTCCCCGGTCGCTTATATTAGGCTCGGCTTTCCAGAAGATTCTCAGCGGATATTGCGTACAGTTTAAAGGAAGCTGCGCGAATTAGAACCTTCTGGAAAGCGAGCGGTGGATTCGGCGAATAAGGTCTCCCGGTTTCCCGGCATCGTCCCTTCGCAGGTCGAGTATTGGCGGCCGCAGTATCGAGCGCCGAATATAGATTTTCGCGATAGAGGGCTTCTCGCGCATCGACATCGCGCTGGCGCACGACGCCTACAAAGGCGTCGCGCGGCGCCGCTTTCAAATTGACAATAGCCCTATCCGCAACACATGGAATAGATGTATTTTGTAAGGATGATATTGATGCTTCTTCAAAATTCGATGGACTGATGTTATGCTAATATCATTTTCTTGAGCTGCTCTCGAGACCGATGTATGGCGATTATCGTATTCAGTTAGCAGAACGTCTAAAGCTTTTTCGTCATTACTAGCATTTTTGGGTCTTCCAGATCTAGGCGCATCTTTAATTACACCGGTTCTTTGGAAACGACCAACAGTTCTTTCAACAGTTGACTTTGAAATTGGTTCACGGTCAGGATATGTGGCATTGAATAAATCCGCTACTTCTCGATAGGACCTTATTCTATCGCCATATCCTCTCATCATCAATACAGTGATCCTTTCCGTATCAGTTAAATGCATTTTCTGACAATAGAAACTTACAATACTAAAATGAAAAATACTAAAGCAAAAAAGATGTTAGACAAGCGCTCTCGAAAATTCACAAGCGACCGCGTGAAATAATGAGTTTACAAGTGAGAACTCTGAGGAAACATCGACTACTGCATTTCATATCATAGGTCGCTGGCATACGGGCATTGATATTTGAGTTCAAACCACGGTCGTATACACAGCGACCTATGATATGAAATGCAGTAGTTGATGTTTCCTCAGAGAGTTCTCACTTGTAAACTCATTATTTCACGCGGTGGTTTGTGAATTTTCGAAAGCGCTTGTCTAACATTTTTTTTGCTTTAGCATTTTTCATTTTAGTACATTTCTATTGTCAGAAAATGCATTTAACTGATACGGAAAGGCTCACTGTATTGATGATGAGAGGATATGGCGATAGAACAAGGTTCTATCGAAAAGTAGCGGATTTATTCAATGCCACATATCCTGACCGTGAACCAATTTCAAAGTCAACTGTTAAAAGAACTGTTGGTCGTTTCCAAAGAACCGGTGTAATTAAAGATGCGCCTAGATCTGGAAAACCCAAAAATGCTAATAATGACGAAAAAGCTTTAGATGTTCTGCTAACTGTTGTCACGGCTTTTTCGGCTGGATCAAAGGGACGCTAAGAGAGTCGGGTGGTAGGCCTCTCGGAATAATCCCTCGCGCCAGTCAGGCGGTTTTTCAATAAATCGGTTGGGCGCCAGACGCGGATCCCCCGCGTCTACTAGTTATTCGGAAATATCGAACGCAAACTTGCGAAAACCGTAGCCTGTCGCACGAGGAGCAGGCCGGCTCAACCTAACGGCAGAGGGGCAGGGTAGAGCAGGTCAGCGCGGTGGTTGCACAAACATAAAGAATTCCACACAAAACGCCGTACGTTTAGTGAACAATAAATCTCGTTTATTGGAAAGAAAATGAATAGTCGGAGTATTAGTGATTGAACAGTGTAACAGTAGCAGTTTGATTTATTTAAATAAACAATGTCTCGTGATTCGGAGAAAGAAAAGTAATCAGATTATTAAATTTGGAACAGCGTGTAATTAACGGTTTTGATCGGTCCGGTTGAACAATAATTTCGCGGGAGAGAATATTATAAACAGTCAGAATTTCTCATAGCAAGCGGTCGTCCCGGCAGGGAATTATCAGCCCGAATGTGACAAAAAAAATAAGCGAACGCCGGTTGGTATCGTTCGAGAACAAGGGCTGACCGGGGAAAAGTATCGTAGATGAAAGCTAAACAGAACCGTGAATGGTTTGAATATCATCGGTAAAGACCGCAAGTAAATAATAGCGCGGTGTAGGAAACGTAAATCCGAGCGTGATACCGTACGGAGAACTTGACGATAAAATATTAAGATCTACAATTCGACAAACAGGCTTGTCGCGAAAACAAAACTTAAATCTAATCAATTTGAGAAACCGACTTCTCGGGAAGACAAAACGTGAATCTAAGTAGCCGATACGCAGGCTTATCGCGGAAACAAAACGCAGAACTAATTGACTCGACAGGCGGACTTATCGCCGAAACGAAACTTAAATCTAACATTACTAACATCGCAACATCAGTAAATATCCTCGCGAGAAGGGAATCGACAAGTTACGCGCGATACAATCTACGGGTGGCACCCCGCTGGGCGCCCCGGAATTCGCTCGCAAAAACAAACAGCGACATACGAAGGTCGTCGGTCGGTTGCTCGCACGAACGCAGATACGCCAGCGCGATTTCGAAATTACTTGCGACACCCCTATCGCAATCAACGCAACGCGAAATGACTCGACACTTACGCGACAATTACACAACGGTAGCCCGCAAATCGCCAATAACAGTGTCGCGATGGTCTCTACGTTGTACGCGGGCAGACACTCCGCAGGGCCACTCTCCGGCGATACGCGATAAAGAAGCACCTACGCGACTCCCCGAGAACAATTCGACGACACTCGCCCCTACGCGAAAATTCGGTTAACAACACGAACGCGAGACTCAATTCCCGTCGGGTGTCGCGATATTCACGGTCGCTGGGACCGTCGTGATCTCGTGATCCCGCGATCGCGATCCCCAGGAGGCCGATACACGCGGTAGAAATCTCGAGAACTCCTACAGCGCACGGTTTCGTCGTCGCGAGGCCCCTCGCGTCCGCCACCGACCGCCTTCACCAAGAGCGAGTACTCGCGAAACCCGGTCGCAAGTCGAATTTACGCGAGACTCTATTTCACCAATTACGCAGTCTCCGGCAATTTTTCCGCCGCGTCCGGCGCACGTCGCGTCCGACGATTTTCACTAACACCAAATTTGCGCGATACACGCGTTCGCGATACGCGATATCACACGAGAGCGGCTGGTCGGGTCGGGACGAACGCGGCACTCGCGGCTTTCCGCGGCTGCTAACACACTAATTACGTGAGGCAACCTCACCGGTTCCGCTCACTCCCTGGTTAACAACGATGTCTCGAGCTCCGTCACAGGCGCCGGGGATGATTCGCTTCTCGAACTGCGGCACACAAAACTCGGGATCTACGCGAGACAACTTAACGCTGTGGCGGACGACCCGGAAGAGAACGATCGAGGCGGCGAGCTCGATGAGCAATCGAATGCTCGCCCCTCTCAGGGGGTGGCGCGATATCCTCGCGCGACACCGACCAATGGGGGCCGAGCGCGTTGCGGATCACGCGGGCACCGGCGTCGATATCTCGGTACTGTGGGGATCCTTGGCGCCCTCCCGATTCTCCTTGACTTTCCGACCCCCTTTTGCTCGGCGCGCCGGGCGTTCGGGTGGCTTCTCCTTGAGGGAGGGCCTCCTCCGCGAGCCTCGGGAGCGCTGGCCAGGCGTCCCGGGCTCGTTTAGGTGTTCCGGAGGCGGATCCAGGGGTCCAAGTTTTCCTTCGGAGACCCCGGGCCTGTCTTGGCTTCGTCGACCCTGCGTGCCACGCGTGTCCGGTGTCCGTCGCGTGCCCCCACAATACGGCTGTCGTCCTTTTCCATTATTCTGGTTGTCGACTCCTGCGTTCTTCCTGGTTGCTCTGGTTGCGGTGCCTCGGTGAGGTGCCGCGTTTGTATAAAAAAAAAAATACAAAATAAATTAAGAATGCGTGAACGCGTTGTTTCGGAGGCCCCCTGGAGATTTCGCGGTTGCTCTCCTGGGTTGTCCGCGGGCGCGAACCCGCGCCTTGTGACGGCGGCGGGGCGCTGCCACGCGCGGTGAACCGTTACGTCACACTGTATACGATAATCCCCATCGGTCTCGAGAGCAGCTCAAGAAAATGATATTAGCACAACATCAGTCCATCGAATTTTGAAGAAGCATCATCCTTACAAAATATATCTAGTCCAGGAGCTATCCGAAGACGATTATGACAGAAGAGTGGAATTTTTCGACACAATGATGACACGACTTGCTGATAATCGTCAGTTTTTCAACTGGATCTGTTTTTCTGACAAATCAACATTTGAATTAAACGGTTCTGTAAATCGACAGAATATGAGGTATTGGGCAGATGAAAATCCGCATTGGATGAGAGACAGTCACACGCAGTATCCTCAAAAGGTTAACGTTTGGGCCGGAACAATGCTTAATCGTATTATAGGACCGTTTTTTTATTGATGGAAACATAAATTCTCAAAATTATTGCAATTTGCTAAGAAACCAAGTGATACCGGCTATTCAGGATATTGCTGGAGAAGCTTTCCACAATGTTTGGTTTCAGCAGGATGGGGCTCCGGCTCATTTTTTCTCTGCAAGCTCGAAATATTCTCAACGATGTTTTTACTGATCGATGGATTGGTAGAAGAGGCACAATAGAATGGCCACCGAGATTACCAGATCTGACCCCATTAGACTTCTTTTACTGGGGGTATTTGAGAACAAAGGTCTATGAGACTAGGTCCGAAAATTTAGAAGAGCTGCGGGAGAAAATAGTGAACGTTTCAAATTCAATCACACCCGATTTTTTAACTTACGTTATCGATACGTTTTACGTTCGCTTAGGACACTGCCAAGTTGTCGAAGGACATCAATTTGAACATTTGATAAAATAATTAGTGTTTTTATTCCTTCACATACACCATTGTTCCCATCCCGGTCTTGCCTTAGTTGGCCGGACACGCTAGCGGTCTTGCCTTGGTTGGCCGGACACGCACCCACACACACGCACCCCCCCCCCACACACACAAACATACACATACACACACACAGCAGAGAATGTTTGGAGTCGTTAACTAATGGGAAGGAAAACCCAGACAGAAAACCGGGGGCCCGGCGACCTCGCTTAGGAGTCTGGATAACCTCGGTTATCCAGCTCCAATCGCCGGTAGGGGATGGCGACCCCGACTTCAAACGCCCGGCCGGCCGGAGCCGTTAGGGGGAAGCTTGCTTCTCCCACCGTGCCGCGGGGTGGGGATTGGGGTAGGGGTACCCCCGTCTCGAAGCGGGCAGGGATGCCGTCCCGCTGAGAGGGAGGGGAAGATCCCGCTCTTCTGACCCATTGCATGCCGGTGATCCGGCAGGGGAAGAGAGCGGGATTACCTTTCTCGTCCTGGGTCTCGGACGTGGTCCGTGATCAGAGGCGGGAAGGAACCCACACTCACGGCTGCACACCGGGGACGTGGTCCCACGGTCCGTGAGGGGTGGATGGTCGCCTGGGCCGCTCGGACGTATTCCGAGGTCGGGGCCAGGCGACCTGGGATGATAAACCGCTCGGACCACTTTGTGGTTTGGACGGTCCGGCTGCCTAGGCAGCAGCGAGGGGCGGGCAGGCCGGGCTCGATAGCTTTTTAGCAACCAGCCTAGGGGAAGGAAAACCCCGAAAATCAAACCATACACACACATTTACACTCCTACACACCACACTTACAATCGGGTTCTGCGGGTTTCCGCCGGGGGCTTCCGGGGGCCTGGGTTTTCGTGCGCGCGTCGAGGCAGAGGGTACAGCGGTTAAACAGGGTTTTGTCGACATTTCCCTGGGCGCCCGATAGTACAGGGGCCCGGGTCGGCCTAACCAGCATGACCTGGCTGCCCCACCAGCGGGCGAATAATCTCGCGGGGGCGAGTACTGCCGGTTGGTGACCGGATGGGACCGTGCTCGTCCTCACGGGGGCCACCGCCGAGGCCACTGTCCTTCGCGCGCTCGATGCTCCTGGGTTTTCCGGGTCCACCGGTGCGGGGCTTTGCAGGCCCGTGTACACGCACACACACTCACACACACGCACATAGTTTGACTAGGAGTAAGAAAAAAAAATATGAAAATGTCAAATCCGAGGAAAATTGTAATGAAAAATGTCGAACTGAAGTCCGGGGTTTCCCAGCCCCACGTGAAGGTGGAGAGGATCGCAAAAGCGAAGTCCTCTGCGGACATGCCTGCACCCAAGTGCGTCAGGGAGAGGCGTGCCAAGGAAGCGGCTAATGCCGCTGCCTCTGTTAGCGGTTCACCCTCCGGCTACCGAAGTGGTTCGCCACAACTAGGCCGGAGGGATCGTTCTTCGTCCCTGCCGGACACGAACGCGCCGGATGTCGCCGTCACGGGCGAGAGGGGCGGGAAGGCAGGCATGGGGCCTGTCTATTCCAAGGCCAAGGAAGACGTCGTGGCCTTGGATGGGGTAATCCTCAGGCTGAGGGGCAAGAAGGTCCCCCCGGCGCTGAAAGCCGAGGAGACACGAGGTCGCAAGCCCACGGATGGGGAATGCTACCTGAAAAGGCTCGAGGAGCAAAAGCGGGAGCTCGCCGGCATTCTCGAGGACCTGCGGGGTATCATGGACGCCTCGACGCCCGTGAACCTCTCGGGAAATCGGAAGGCCCTCGAGAGGGAGGCGGCAGAGGAATTCCGCTTCACCCCGCCCGAGACGCTCCCAGGAATAATCCTGGAGAGCGTGCGGACGATCGACAGGGTGCTCAACAAAGCGGACAATCTGCAGGGTCCCCTGCAGGGCGCCCTGAACAAAGCCGCGGCGGGACATCTCGGCCGCGGTTGAGCACCTTGCCCGCAGGCAGGCAGGCCCGACCATTGACGACGCGCGGGACGCGGAGCTAGAAGAGCTCCGCGGCAAGATCTCCTCCCAGGAGGAGGAGATCAAGAACCTGAGAGAGCAGCAGTCGCAGCATGCGCTGCTGCAATTTCAGGTACAGGAGCTGCAGCGACAGCTGCAGCAAATGCGGGAGAGGGAGGCTCCCCAAATTGGGGAGCCGACCCCCCGGGACAGGGAGGCCAGGAAGAGGGTAAGGGTGCTGGCCACCTCCTCGTCGGAGGAGGACCGGCCACCCTTGAAGATGTCGGCCGCCCAGCCCTCGGTGGGGGAAGCGACGGGGCCCCTCTCGACGCCCATGGAGGTGGGCGCCGAGGAGGAAAGCTCCTATGAGCGCCACAGGGAGGAGCTAGAGAGAGAGGGGCTCCCACCGTTGTACAGGCCGCCCGTTAAGGGTAAGCGGGCCCTGTTGGAGGAGGCGGTGCTCCCTAGGAGGGAAGCCGCGGCCGCAGGCGGTGCAACCGCCACCGCTGCGATGGAACAGTCGGAGCCGATCCCCCAGGTCGTGGAAAGCCTGAAGGGACAGATGCTCCGAATGTTCGAGAGGATGGCAGCATCCTACAGAAGTAGGATGCTGGAGGAAATGGACCGGATGCTGGGGAGGACTGTCCCAGCACAGGGTCCCACGACTCTGGCGCCGGCGGGGGGAGTGGTGCCACCCCCCTCCCCCGCGGCGGGGACCGAATGGACGGTCGTCCCCGCCAAGAGGGCGAAGAAGAGGAAGAAGGGGAAAAAGGGCGTCAACCCCCCGGCGGTTGAGCCAAGAGGGGTGACCCTTGAGGGTGGCGGAGAAGGGCGGTGCCGGGGCGGGCAAGAGGGGCCCGCAGCCCCGGGACTTCTCATCCGTGCCCCTTCCTCCCGCCGGGACGACCGCCAAATCGTATGCGGCGGCGGTCGCCGGCGGGGCGGGGGGGAGGGTGAAAAAGGGGGAGAGTCGGGAGACCCTCCCTCCGAAGCGGGCTGCTGTCGCCACAACGGTGGTCGGCAGGTCGGGAGCCGGAGCAAAATCCGGCAGTAAGGCCGGTGGGGAGAGTCCGTCGGCCCCACAGCCGGGCAGGCCGGGGAGGCGTAGAGTGTCCAGGACTGACGCGGTCACTTTGACCTGCCCGGCGGATAAATACGGGGAGGTGATGCTGCTGGCGAGGCAGCGCATCAATCTCCCCGAGCTGGGGATCGACGGCCCCTTTAATGTGAGGAGGACGGCCACAGGGGCCCTCAATATTGAGGTAGCAGGGCCGGAGTGCGGCGCCAAGGCGGACGCCCTGGCTGACAGGATGTCAGCGCTGTTCGCCGGCAGGGAGGGTGCCCGCGTTGGACGCCCGACGATGTCCGCTGAGCTGAGGCTCAGCGGACTCGACGATTCGGTACTGGAGGGGGAATTAAGGGAGGCACTGGCCGCCAAGGGCGGCGTGGCCCCCTCCAGTATCATGGTGGGGCCGCCGCGGCGGGCGCTCAACGGGCTTAACACTTTTTTTGTGAGGTGCCCGCTGGCGGCGGCCAATGTGCTCTCTCGCGAGAGCCACACTGTCGTGGGCTGGGTAAGGGCGCGTGTCGAGTTACTCGACAAGCGCCCTCTTCAATGCTACAGGTGCCTCGAGGTGGGCCACACCCGAGCCACCTGTAGCAACGAGGTGGACCGCACCGGTAGTTGCTACCGGTGCGGCGTGGTGGGCCACCAAGCCCGCTCGTGCGCGGCCGCACCGAAGTGCGCGGTCTGCGAGCGGGCGGGTCGCCCCGCCGACCACCGGATCGGGGGCAAATCCTGCTCCGGTGGGAGGGGGGGAAAGAAGGGCGCAACCGCCGCCCCGAAAAAAGGGAAAGGCAAAAAGCCCCCCAAGGCTCCCTCGACAGGGGCGGCGGACGCGACGTGCGCTTCCACGCCGGAGGCATCGGCTTCGGGGACCCGTTCCACGGCCCCCCGAATAACGCGCGTTGAGCCTGTCAATCTCGCGATTGAGAGGCTCAAGACGGCCACCAGCAATATTGACAGGGCGCTGGGCGAGGCGGAGGCGGTGGCAACCGAGCTACGCGAGGATGTCGCCGCCAGGAACGCCATGACGGACGCGGCGCTCGCGTCCGTCATCGCGGATTACGCGACAGGGGATAGCTCCTGTGGATTGGGTGGATCCACGGGGTGAAGAGGAGCCCTCTGCCGGGCCCGGGTACATCGGGGGGGGGGCCGCGTCGGCGGCCGTTGTGAGGGAGGTGCCGGAGGACCCTATGGATTTCTCGGAAGATCCATGTCTGTAAGAGTCCTCCAGGCGAACTTAAACCACGCCCGCGCAGCCCAGGATTTGTTTATCCACACAATGGCAGAGCGCGGGTGTGGTTTGGGGATAGTCGCGGAGCCCTACAGGGTCCCAGCAGCCCACCCCTGCTGGGCCAAGGACCGCAGTGGCTCCGCGGCTATCACATGGCGGGCACTGCCACACGCCCCCCCGTGCACTCGTGGTGAGGCCGGGATGGGTTTCGTGGCTGTGCAATGGGGGCCCATCTCCGTGGTGGGCGTTTACACCCCTCCGAGCTGGGACCTGACCAGGTTCGAGCGGACGCTCCACGATATGGAGGGATGCGTCCGCCGATGCCCTACTGGCCGGGTCATAGTGGCGGGGGACTTCAATGCGAAGTCCACGCTTTGGGGTTCCCCGCGCACTGACGCGAGGGGCAGCGTCCTGGAGGGATGGGCGGCGGGGCTCGGCCTGTGTCTCATAAACACGGGCCGAGTAAGCACATGTGTGCGCCGGCAGGGGGCCTCGGTGATCGATCTCACCTGGGCGACTCCCCCTGCCGCGCGCGAGATACACGGCTGGAGGGTGGCCACGGACCTAGAGTCCCTGTCGGACCATCGATATATAGAGATGATGGTCCAGGCCACTCCTCCGGCAGTGCTGTCCCGCCGCCGCGCCGCGGAGAAAACGCGGCGGAGATGGGCCATCAAGAAGTTGGACCGGGATCGCCTGCAAGCGGCGATCCTGGTCCTAACTTGAGGTAGGGCGGAGGGCGGCGCCCTTGCCGAAAAAACTAGGGAGGTGGATGTGGACGCGGAGGCGGACCGACTGGTGGAGGCCGCGTCGCAAGCATGCGACGTGGCGATGCCCCGTGTCCGCACCCTTCCCCCCCGGCGAGCCGCCTATTGGTGGACGAACGAGATCGCCAAGCTTCGGCGCTCGTCTGTCCTCGCGTGCCGGCGGTGGCTGAGGGCCCGCGCTGGGCGCGGTGCCCTCGGCGAAGGAGAGGCGGAGGAGGCCTGGCGTGCTGCCCGACAGAAACTCTCCCGCGCCATCTTCGCGGCCAAAAAGGGGGCCTGGGAGGAGCTCCTCGCCACGATATCGGAGGATCCGTGGGGGCGTCCGTACAAGCTTGTCTTGGACAAGCTCAAGCCATGGACGCCCCCGCTTACGGAAACACTGGCCCCCCAATTTGTCGGCGGGGAGGTGGATACATTATTCCCCGCCGACAGAGGAGGAGAGGTCCTCTTTCCGGAAATTAGAGTTCCGGAATGGAACGAGGACCTGGGGGTCAGTGAGGAGGAAATGGCGAGGGCTATCCGCGGGGTCAAGAGGCAGATGGCCCCTGGCCCCGACGGGATCCCAGGCAAGGTCTGGGTCTTGGCTGCGGGGGAGCTGGCCGGCTGGATGCGGAATCTCTTCACCGCATGCCTGCGTGCCGGCCGGTTCCCCAGAAGATGGAAGGAGGCCAGCCTGGTCCTCCTGCCAAAGGCGGGAAAGCCAGCGGACTCCCCGTCCGCGTACAGGCCCGTGTGCCTGCTGGACGAGGTGGGCAAGATCTTTGAAAGGATCATTGCCGAGCGCCTCGTCCAGCACCTGTCCCGGGGTAAGGGAGGAGGTCTTTCCGACGACCAATTCGGCTTCCGTGCGGGGAGGTCAACCGTGGACGCGATCAGGCGCGTCCTCTCCCGCACGGAGTCCGAGATTGAGGAGGGGGGAGTGGTGTTGGGGGTGTCGTTTGACGTTGTCAACGCCTTCAACACCCTCCCCTGGGAGGTAATAGGGAGGGCGCTAGTGCGGTTCGGCGTCCTTCCCTACCTCATCAGGGTCGTCGGAGATTATTTCCGGGACAGGGGCCTGATGTACACGGACCGGGACGGGGTCCTGAGGATCAGGCTCGTTGAGCGCGGTGTTCCGCAGGGGTCGGTGTTGGGAGTAAGCACATGTGTGCGCCGCCAGGGGGCCTCGGTGATTGATCTCACCTGGGCGACCCCCCTGCCGCGCGCGAGATACACGGCTGGAGGGTGGCCACAGACTTGGACCATCGTTACATCGAAATGATGGTCCGGGCCACTCCTCCGGCAGTGCTGTCCCGCCGCCGCGCCGCGGAGGAAACGCGGCGGAGATGGGCCTTCAGGAAGCTGGACCCGGATCGCCTAGAGGCGGCGATCCTGGCCCTGACCTGGGGAAGGGCGGAGACCCCCTCGCCGAGGGAACCGGGGGGGCAGACGTGGATGCGGAGGCGGATCGATTGGTGGCCGCTTCGCGGGCGTGCGACGTGGCGATGCCCCGCGTTCCGCGCCCTTCCCCCCCCCGACGAGCCGCCTATTGGTAGACGGACGAGATTACCGTGCTTCGGCGCTCGTCCGTCCACGCATGCCGGCGGTGGCTGAGGGTCCGCGCTGGGCGCATATGCTTCCTGGACGAGGCGGGAAAAATCTTCCAAAGGATCATTGCCGCGCGCCGTCCGGCGCGTCGTCCCGGACACCTGTCCCGGGGTGAGGGAAGAGGTCTCTCCGACGACCAATTCGGCTTCCGTGCGGGGAGGTCAAACCGTGGACGCGATCAGGCGTGTCCTCTCCCACGCGGAGGCCGAGATTGAGGAAGGGGGGAGTGGTGTTGGGGGTGTCGTTCGACGTTGTCAATGCCTTCAACACCCTCCTCTGGGAGGTGATATGGGAGGGCGTTGGTGAGATTTGACGTCCCTCCCTACCTCATCAGGGTCGTCGGAGGACTATTTCCGGGACAGGGGCCTGAGGTACACAGACCAGGACGGGGTCCTGAGGGTCGGCTCGTTGAGCGCGGTGTTCCGCAGGGGGTCGGTGTTGGGACCCCTGCTGTGGATTATCGCCTACGACCTGGTCCTCGGGGTGGCCCTCCCCAGAGGATGCTGGCTCACGGG
>JASTWR010002318.1:0-22303 GCA_030770355.1 Harpagoxenus sublaevis
TTGGCCACTTTATCTCACTGATAAATTAATTACAATCTCAGAACGGAATAAGTATGTCTCTCTTTGCTGGCTTGTAACATAGGGCCCAAAGATCCTAATCAAAATATTTTTTTGCAACCGTTTATCAACGAAGCTAATAAACTTTTCACAGAAGGATTCAGATGGTTGCACATGGCAAAGAAACTGTTAGTAAAGTTATTCCACTTTGTTGCATTGCTGATTCAGTTGCAAGATACCAATTGCTTAATTTTCAGTCATTTGCTGCCTACTATAGTTGCACATTCTGTTACCAAAAGTCAGAGCGCACACGGAAAGGACAAAGATTTACAGTTTTAATTCATCCTGCTGAGGAAAGAACATTAGAGTCTACGAAGGAAGATCTACTTCAAGCATTTCAGAGGAAAGATGAAACAAATAAAAGCAAAAGACAATATAGAGGAGTGAAGGGTTTTTCACAATTAATGTCATTACATTACCTCAATTTTATGGATGGATTTGTAGTTGATTACATGCATAATATTCTACTTGGAGTAGTCAAATTACACACTGAACTTATTCTACAATCTACTCGTAAAAGATTTTGGCACATCTCAGAAAATGTAGGAATGGATCATGTACTGAACACGATCGATGAACGGCTTTTAATGATACATCCCCCTTCTTCTATAACAAGAACTCCTCGCTCCATCAAAGATATGAGTAGGTGGAAAGCATCCGAGTGGAGAGCATGGTTATTATTTTATTTTGTGCCATGTTTGAAAGGTCTGCTGAAGAAGAAGCATATGAATCATTTTGCAATGTTATCTGCAGCAACTAATATTTTGCTTCAAAAATCAGTGACACGTGAAGAAGTATTTCAAGCTCATAAACTTTTTCTGTGCTATATGTATTTATTCCAAAAGTATTTCGATAAGGAAAACATGGTGTACAACATTCATCTTCTGTCACATATTTGCAAAGGTGTTTTCAACTGGGGTCCATTATGGACTCATAATTCCTTCTTATACGAAAGTCAAAACCGTCATCTTATGCAATTATATCATAGTCCTTCGAATGTTATTTTACAAATCGCGCGCAAGTTTCTCATTTATACGTCAATACCCTATTTGTGTTCAAAGCTCGTTTTGTCGCAAAAGACTATTGAGTTTTCTGAAAGAATTTTAAAAAAAAACTTTATTCGTTTCATACGTTGTGGAGAGGAAATTATACTTTTAGGAAAAGGTGAAAGATGTTCATTATCAACTGAAGAAGAGCAGATACTTGCGATAAATGATATGTCAACTACAAATTGTTTAGCTTACCAGAGAATGATTTATAAGCGGATAAGATATTCATGTAGTAGATATTGTAACAACAAACTTAATAATGACTCACACGTATTAATTAGCTCTGGAGAAAAGGTTGTTATTAGATTAATCTTAAGGTTTCCAGTTGCAGGTGTCAAACTGATTGTGCAGCAACTTAATATGCACGATGAATCTGTTATTAGAAATAAAAATATAACAATTTTCCATATTCGGAAAATAGATAGCTATGGCGGTTTAAAATGTATCGATGTAAGTCACATAAAAAGTCAGTGCATTTTTATAAGTGTACCATGTACCAACTATGTGTGTGATATGCCATTCGGCTGTTACGGAGACTAGTTGAAACATCTCACTGTAATGCCTGTTTTGTTTTTCACTCTTTTGCGCTTGCTGAAGATTGCTTGAGACTTAATTTAGCAATGACAGTGATGTAATAACACACGCACAGTAAAAATTATATTTATATCATTTACATGTTTAGTTGATAAACTTACGAGATATATATGATGCGCATTGCTCAACATTTCAAATTTGTATCGTGTGTATAAACTTAATTTGTATTAATAAAATGTTTTCCTGCAGTTCTTTTTATTTTTTTAAATGCTCTCTGTAAGTTATGTAAGTAAAATAATAAAATAAGATAACTTTTATAAGATAAATGACTGAAGTAACTAAAATCCTGCTTATTTTTCACAGTTTACTGTAAAACAACCTATCAGATTGTCCGCAGTATCGTTAACCAGAGAATTAAGAACTGAATTATTTATTCAGAGATGTGTGTTTATTACTAGTACTTTGATCCCTTCTTACGTTAGAAAAGTGTTTATGGCATGTTGAAAACAACATTAATTATGTTTTTCTCAGGATGTTGGAAGTTGTTTCCGATGTTTCGTAAATTATTTAGAAGTGCTTCTGTCGTAGTATTTGAGAAGTGTTTTATTTGCGTTTGATGCCGTTTTTAAAAGAGATCTTTATGTTGTGGAGATGTTTATTAGTTGCTTATGAACAGAACGTTTAAGAGATGTTGAGACTGTTTTGATGCACGCTGAAATAAATGTTACGTGACTGTTTTCAAAGTGTTTTTTATGTAGTGTTTAAGTAACGTTTAATAACATAGTGTCAAACATTTCTATTGTAGTTTTCTAAGTATTTTTAAAGTGTTTTTATGTAGTGTTTAAGTGGCGTTTAATAACATAATGTCAAACATTTCCATTATAGTTTTCTAAGTATTTATAAAATGTTTTTGTCAGCAGAGTATTAACCAGGTGTTTGCAACGTGCTTCCAAACAGTGTAACCATCAATAAAACACTTCATAAATAGTGTAACCATTGATAAAACTTTTCATAAACAAATATAAACATTATCTCTCACTAACAATTTTCGCCAGGGGAGAAGATACCGGGCCTCATGAAGGACGAGAACGACGGCGCCGTCATGACCAAGTTCGTGGGGCTCAGGTCGAAGATGTACGCCACGAGGGTAGCGGGGAGGAGCGACACAAAGAAGGTGAAGGGCGTCAAGAGGAACGTGGTCGCAAGAACGATAGCGTTCGAGGACTACATGCGGTGTCTCAACGACTCGCTGGAGCAGTCGAGGCGTCAATCGTGCATCCGCTCGAAGTTGCACCAGGTGCGCACCGTGTCCGAGCTGAAGCTCGCTCTCAGCCCCCACGACGACAAGCGGTACGTCGTTCCCGGCTCGTTCGACACTCTCCCGTGGGGACATTACGGGATACCGCGCGAGGAGGAAGAGCCGTGAAGAATTATTGTCGTTGTTATCAATATTATTATCATTGTTATTATAGTAGTTTTACAGGGATCATTCAAAGCAAATATACGAATAATGCCATAGAGAATCGCCGAGATACGCGCAAAGACGGGAATCGTTTTTCGAGAGATGTTTTTGGAAGCGCTGGAATCCTCTCTACTTTTTTGTCTTTGGTGACACGAGGTTTATTGTCTCGAAAAAAAAAACTGAAGAAGCCTTACTTAATTGTTTAGAGAAGACACTAAATCAAATATATTAAAGGTTGCTTTGATTTAGTGTCTTCTAAACAATTAAGTAAGGCTTCTTCAGTTTTTGAGACGAAACCTCGTGTCACCAAAGACAGAAAAATGTAAAGAATTCCAGCGTTCTTGAGGACATCTCTCGAAAGTTGATACCTGCCTTTGCGCGTACCTCGACGATTCTCCGTAGCGTTATTCGTATATCTCGAAACGCGAAGAGGTTCACTCGCGTCAACGGGGAAAACTTGTCTCGCTTCGCGGGGAGATCGTCGGAGGAGTCCGAATCGACGAACCCTCTCGTCACCGAGGGCGGGGACGACGCGAAAAACCGTATTTTTGACGCGGTCGAAAAAATACGCGCGTCCGATTCATCGCAGTCTCTCCTCGCTTTTTTCGAGGTTATTATTGTTCCTGTTTTACCCGCATACGCGAAGGCTACTCGGCCGATCGTTCTATCCGCCAATGAGGCAACCGTGTCTCGCGCTTGAAAAAAAAGTTCATCACCTTTAGGGTGCGTCACAGTTTCGTGTACGTTGTCCGTTGTTCGGTTCAACCAAAGAATTCAATCTCGATACGCATTGTGAGACGCGTGTATTTTTTGCTGCAATCTGCGAAATTGGGAAGTAGCTATATATGTATAAGTGCCACGTACAGGACGCGATACGTCACCTCCGAAGTAGGAGCTGGAACAAAAAAATGGAACGGAAATCTCCACCAGTTACGGTGTTACACTCGAATTTGTCTCGCGTGATTTTTCAGCCCGGTATTTCGAACAGATATTATACACGTGCGAACACTCCGTTTTTTTTTATAGTCAAAATTCGCAATGCGAAATCTCGCGATTGGAAGTTACCGCAAATTTCGGTGCGATCAATTTTCAGGTACTCTTGTCACTCTTAATGCGGAAGGAAGGAAACTTCTGACAGAGATAGGCGAAAGAGCATGGGCGGCGCGCAGGCAATGATCTCTAAACCAAATTTTCTGATATTAATACTTTGCATGTCAACGTCGTATTGCCTTGGTATGTGTAATAAGACGTTGACGTAAACGTAATAAGACGTTGACATGCAAAGTATTAGTAATATCAGAAAATTTGGTTTAGCGATCATTGCCTCCGCGCCGCCCATACTGTTTCGCCTATCTCTGTCAGAAGTTTCCTTCCTTCCTTCTGCATTAAGAGTGACAAGAGTATTTGAAAAAATGATCGCACCGAAATTTGCGGTAACTTCCAATCGCGAGATTTCGCATTGTGAATTTTGACTATAAAGATAGATCGAACGTGTATAATATCTGTTCTAAATACCGGGCTGAAGAAACAAACTCGGGTGTAACACAGTCGCTCGTAGGGATTTCCGTTCCGATCTTCCGATCCAGCTCCTGTTTCGCTGGCGACGTATCGCGTTCCGCGCGGGAGCGCTCTGTATCCCCATCTCCCAATTCCCGATTGCCGCGAAAAAACAAGCGCGTCGCGCGGTGTGTATCGAGATTGAATTTTGGAGGATCGGACAATGAACAACGTATGAAACTCTGACTCACCCTAAAGGAAATGAATTTTTTTCGCGAGCGCGAGGTGCGGTTGGTTTATTGGCGGATCGGAGGATTCGTTGAGTAGCGTTTACGTATGCGTGAAACGAGAACAACAATAACATAGAAAAGATCGACGAGAGGCGACGGTCTCGCGGATGCGCGTATTTTTTCGCTCGGATCGAAAAAAACCGGTTTTCTGCGTTTTCCTCGTTCTCGGCGACGGGAGTGTTCGGCGACTCGGACCCCTTCGACGAATTTTCGACGAATCCGGGCAGGTTTCCCGTTGCCGCGCGTGAACTTTTCGCGCTTCGACGCAAAATTCCCGTTGTCGTGAATTCTTCCGTCGACGCGTGCAAACTTTTTTTTTCGCGTTTCGAGATATATGGAAGGGAAGCTTGTGAAAAAAAAAGAGATCGTATGTACACTTTATTTACAAATAAATACATAAATATATTTTACAACACGGCTGCCTTGTTTATCCAAGAGTTGTGCGACCCGTCCATTCCCAGCCACTTCACGAACACCTCGTCGCCTCGTCTGCGCAGCACCTTCTCCACGAGATAAACGTCGGGGTTGGACGCGCGCTGCAGCTCGTGCTCGTAGAATCCTCCCGCCACGGGCTCCCCGCGGTAGTCCTTCAGCAGATACGTCACGGGATTGGTCCGTTGCACCTTGGCGACGTGAAAGATCTCGGTGGTCCAGTTCGGGGTGTAGCCCTTCTCGAACACCGTTTTGAACTTGCTGACGCGCACCGGGTCATCGACCTTAAATCTGCCAGGAGCGGCGATCTTCGCGCGACTGTACACCGTGGACAGAAGTCTCTCGGCGACGGCGGGAGTCACGTCCGCCGTCGCATCCCGATTATTCGGTGTCTGCGACGGTTGTAATCCGACAGCGCGTCGAGCCACGCGTACGATCCGTTGAGCGTGAAGAGTCTCACATGTCGTTCTTGAGCGTGCGATTGAATCTCTCCACCACCGATGCCTTCATCACCGAGTACGTCGAGTAGTGATTTATATCGCGCTTCCTCATGATCTCTCGCACGTCGGCGTTGTAGGACTCCTTTTCCTCGTCCGTCTGCAGGTTCCTCGGAAACCGCGCGTCCTCGCGAAATATCCTCGACAGAGCCGCGGCCACCTCGCTTCCGCTCTTGCTCTTGAGCGGCAAGGCCCACGCGTACTTGCTCAGCACGTCGATAACCGTTAGAATGTAGTTGTGACCCTTGTTTTGTCGCGCGTACGGACGCATCTCGACCACGTCGGCCTGCCACAGGTCGTCGTAACCGCGCACCACGACGCGACGCCGCGGGAAGTTTCTTCGCGCCGGTGCGTGCAGCTCCCGCACGAGTCTTCGCTTCTTGGCGCTCATCGTCTCTCTCACGAGTAGCTCTTGTTCTTCAAGAGACGGTTGAGCTCCAGTAGGCTCGCCTCTTCCTCCTTCGCGCCGGCGCGCGCGCCCCTGCTTTCGCGAACATCCGCTCTCAGACTTCGCTATCTCTCTCTCTCGAGCGACTCCTTGGCGGCCGTTTTCTCCTCCAATCGCCGCAACTCTTGTCCAGCCTTGTCTCGGTCGTCTTGGAAGAGCTCGCGAGATCGCTCAACGCGACCTTGAGTCCGTTCACGCCGCTGTTTATCTCGCTCACCTCTTTTTTCAACCGCCGACAACGATTTCGCCTCGTTTTTCGCCGTCGTGTTCATTCTTCTCAACGCCGCTGTCAAACCGTCAACCTCTTTCCCCACCGCCGTCAAACCGTCGACCTCCTTTTTCAGCGCCGCCGTCAAACCATCAACCTCTTTCCTCACCGCCGTCAAACCGTCGGCCTCCTTTTTCATCGCCGCCGTCAAACCGGCAACCTCTTTCCTCGCCGCCGTCAGACTCTCCGCCTCTTTTCTCACCGCCAGCTTCGTTCTCTCGTGGTCCTCTCTGACATTCGCGATCCCGCGCTCGACGTGTCCTTCAAAGTGGCCATCTTGCTCCCGAGAGCGTTCAAAATCTTCACCTCCTCTCTCGTCGTCAACAACGCCTCGCTCGTTCTATCGCGAAACGTCTCCGATCTCGCATCTCAGATCCCCGAGCCCGCGCTCGACGTAGCTCTTGTTCGTCGCGTCGGCGTCCCACTCCGGCGCGCCCACGTGTCGAATCTTGCGCTTCTTCGCGTCGAAGGAGTCCTGCTCCGAACAGAGCGCGCTGTCGCGCACGTAGTTTCGCAAGGATTCGATCGAGGACCGCAATCTTCCCGTCGCGGGTCCGTCACCCGCCGCCGCGTCTCTCCAGAGACATTCCGAACTTGTTCACCGACATCGTCGCACTGCCGTCGAGATCGTCGCGACGGTTCAATTTATGATCAGCACGGCCTCTCGGAGCTCCTCGATTATCGACAGAATCTCGTTGTCGTGAGCATTATTGCCGGCTCGACGAGAAGCGTCGAGCAGTCGAAGACGATCTACGAGTTCGTTTGGATCGTCCCAGTGAACGTAATCTATCTTGTTGCGATTCAATCTCATGTTCGACGGTAGACCGGTCACGCCGGCGCCTTTTCTAGCGCTGCCGATTCTACCGCGGGTGACGAGCGGAGAGATGATGTGCACGTACTTGTGCCCTTTGTTACCCTTGACAGCATTCTCAGCTTTATGACCGCGTTATGAGCGTTCGTCGCCAACAGCAAACTTCGATACTTGTGCAGGTCATCCTCGGTGTAGATTGCGTCATCGGGGTGTCTCTTGAAGATCAACTCGTACAAGCCGGGCGTACCCTTGTACGTCACCCCGTTCACGATCACGGAATCGTCCGCGCGCATCTCGAACCGTTTGTCGCCGAGCATCGGGCCATCGTCCGCGACGTACACGCCGTAAACGTGATCGATCGCGTCCCCGCCGAAGAAAAGAGCGTCCACGTATCTCTTTCCCAGGGGTCCCAATTGACTCTTTTGCAGATCCTCGCGACCTTCCGGCGTTTGCAGAGCCTCTCTGATGGACGTTTCGAGAGAGGGCTGCGGCGACTGGAAGACGTCCTCCTCCCTCAGCGACAACCTCCGCGGTTCCAGAGGCGTGCTGGATCGAACCGCGAGCGTGTCCGACGCAACGCTCGACAACCTCCGCGGTTCCAGAGGCGCGGAACGAATCGCGAGCATGTCCGACGCGGCGCTCGATCGTTTCCTCTTGGGCTTCGTTTCCCGCGCGATTTCTCCATCGTCGTCGCTCTCCTCGCGCTTCTTCTTAACGACGACGCCGTCGTCCTCGGGCTCGCCTCCGCGTTCGGCAATCTGGTTCAGCGGATCGACGATCGGCTTGAACTGCCTCTCGAGAGCGATCTCGCTCTCGATCTTGCCGGTTTTCAACGCTCTGTATTTCTTGCGAATCGAGGCGCGCGTCTTGGCGATCTCCCTCGCGGTTCTCTCCCGCTCGACGGCGTCCTTCGAGGTTATCTCCGCGCCGCTCATCGTTCCCGACTGATCGATCTACAGCACGGCGAAGTCGTTGAATCCTCGTCTATATCTGCCGTTTGCGCGCTGTCCTTGTCTATCACCGCGAACCCGTGCCTGCGTCGCCAACACTCGCCGCACAGCGCGCGGAAATCCTCGAACGACATATCGGGGTTCACGTGATCGTCGTACACGTGTCTCAGATTTGTGCCGTCCTGTCTGAAGAGAATCAGCATGTTGGCGTTGTCGCGTATCAGGTGCTTCGGTAGAAACAATCGATGTTCGAGTGTCGAACCATCGCAAAGTACTCCCTGATCGCGTCTTGCTTGTCGCAGGCCACGTCGTCGAAGACGAATATCGAATCGGGGAGCGCCTCGCTCGGCGGCACGACGTCCCGATTGTTCGAGAACGCGTGATAACCGATCTCGTCCAACGATTCGAGCAGTCTCTCGAGGTATCGATACTTCGGTTGATGCAAAGATTTTGAGTACACGTACACGTTCTCGAAACGCAGTCCGTTCGGACTTTCCAACAGACTTATCAGGACGTTCGTCTTACCGCAATTGGAGGGCCCACAGATGACGCAGCGTATCGCGTTCAGCAACAGAGGGCCGTGTCGGCGCGTCTCTCTGACCGCTAGACCCGACCCCAGTCGCGTCTTGCGATCGAGATTAGGCACGCCTATCGTCGTCGATTGTTTCACGAATCGCATCTGTCGCGTATCGCGCGCGTGCGCGCTCGTTTTATTTATACGCGCGAACGACCGATCGTTCGCGCAGTGATCGCGATGTCTCCCTTACCGACGGACAAGCGCGAGATTGTCCAGCGATCGCGCGGCGAATGTCGCGCGCGAAGCGAAGCGTTGGCGGCGGACTGCTAAACAGGGCGATAAACGCGCTCCCCTTCGAGCTGCACTTTCCCGGCTATCAGTTCTGCGGACCAGGTACTCGTCTCGCGAAACGACTAGCGCGCGGCGATCGAGGCGTCAATCCGTTGGACGCGGCGTGTCGCGAGCACGACGTCGCCTACTCTCGAAACAGCGACCTCGCCGATCGACACGTCGCCGATCGGGCGCTCGCTGAGAGAGCGCGCGAGCGCGTCTCGGCGAGCGACGCGACCCTCGGTGAGAGAACCGCCGCGGCCGCCGTATGGGCTGCTATAAAAGTAAAAACGAAGCTAGGTATGGGTGTGAGAAAGAAGAGAAGAACCACGACCAGGAAGAGAGTTCTGCCGGCGGCGAAACGCGGGGGTTTCTTGCCCCTTCTGCCGATGCTGGGGGCGCTCGGATCTTTGATCGGTGGAGCGGCTAGGGTGGCCATGGCCGTGAACGACGGCAAGGCCGCCAGACGCCAGCTCGAGGAGCTGACGCGTCACAATCGCGCGCTGGAGGGTCGCGGGCTGTATCTGGCGCCGTACAAACGCGGTAGCGGCGCGACGACCAGAAGAGCGAGGAGTAAAAAAAATCTCGCGTAAGAAGACGCCGGTGACGCTCGATCTCCCGGCGTACGGTGTCACGACGGACGAGCAGTTGAATCGGATCGCGCGCCGTTCGCGAATACCTTACTTCAGGGGCGTGTTTATGCGCGACGCGCTGCCGACGAGAGCGCGTCGCAACGAGAGCGGAATCGTGAATCTCGACGATACGGTGAGCCCGGGTACGCACTGGGTCGCCTACGCGAAGAAGGGAAACAGCGCGGTCTACTTCGACGCTTTCGGAAATCTTCGACCCCCGGGGGAACTCGAGCGATATCTCGGACATGACGCGAACGTCGCGTACAATCGTCGGTCGTATCAGAGATTCGATCAGAGCATCTGCGGTCAGCTGTGTCTGCGATTTCTGCGAGAGATCGATTGGAAGCGTCTTTGAGTCGTCATGTCGCTGACTCTCACGTTGACCGGGAAGAACAGCGTTCTCACGTCGAGCTACTTCCCCGCCCTGGATCTGAGCGACGGCGAATACGAGATAGGTCTCGCGAATTTCGAGACGTACAACACGATACCGAACATCGACTCTACCAACAATACGTTTTACTTCGACACCGAGGATCTGGCGATCGTTATTCCCGAGGGATCTTACGAACTGCGCGCTATAGAGAGATATCTGCGATCGGCTATTCTTCGCAGACGCGGCAGCTCCGAGCACGCCGAGGACGATTACATATACGTCGACGACAACGACGACGACGACAAAGAGGGAGAACGCTCGATAATTCTCCGCGCTAACGAGAATACCATGAGAACGAGATCAGGTGCGCCTACAGAGTCAATTTTACCAAACCGAACAACATTGGCTCTCTGCTGGGTTTCTCGGCGTTTCGCACGCTAGAACCGAAAAAATGGTACGCGTCCGACGGACCCGTGAACATCATGCGCGTGAACGTCATTCGCGTGGAGTGCAACGTCACCGCGGGAGCTTACAGCGACGGTAAACCGGTACACACCGTGCATGAATTCGCGCCGAACGTTCCACCGGGATATAAGCTGTCGGAGACTCCGACGAAGATCATTTATCTCCGGGTCATCGCGCGGAGCGTCACCGATATAACGGTGAGCGTCGTGGATCAGATCGGTCGATTGATCGATTTTCGCGGGGAGGAGGTAACAGTTCGGTTGCACGTGCGGCGCAGAAGACATTGAGTGATATGCGCGCGAGTGAGACATGCTCGTTCTGAACGAGTCGTCGGTGACAGACCGGAAGAGCACATCCGCCGTCGCACCCGCGAGAGGAGCGAGAGAAGCGAGAGGGAGGAGGAACGGACTGAGCGCCGAGAACGTCGCTTTTCTGCGACCCCTGGGTTTCGCCGTGAGAAACGGCCATGAACGACATTCTGAGTATCGGAGGTAAGCCGATATTCGACGATCGCATCGTCAAGATCGAGACTCACACGCACAATCCGTACGCCAACACCTCGCTCGGACACAGCGACGAGATACGAATACCGATACAGCAGCAAGATTTGTACACGCTGCCCAGCGAGAGTTTTCTCTACGTCGAGGGAACGCTCACCGACGATCTTCCAGAGAACGACACGAGTCTGGACAGCAATTGCGTGGCGTTTATGTTCGACGAGATCAGATACGAGCTCAACGTCGTGGAGATCGACAGGAACAGAAACGTCGGAGTGACCAGTACGATCAAGTGTCTCGCGTCACTGACCGCCGAGAGGAGCAAGAGACTACGGAACGCAGGATGGAGCAGCGACGATCCCGAGATCAGGTTCGGCGATTTCAACTTTTGCGTGCCCCTTAACACGCTTCTGGGTTTCTGCGAGGATTACAAACGCGTGGTGATAAACGCGCGACACGAGCTCGTTCTGATACGTTCGCGAAGCGACGCCAATTCCATCGTGACGAAGCGCAACAAGGATCCCAAGATCGTTCTGTCGAAGATACAGTGGCGAGTGCCGCACGTGATGCTGAACGACGTGAACAAATTGTCCCTTTTGCGAACACTGGAGAGCGGACGGTATCTGAGCATGGGCTTTCGCTCGTGGGATTTGTATGAGTATCCCCTGCTGCCGAACACCAACAAACATTCGTGGGCCGTGAAAGCGGCGACGCAGCTGGAGAAACCGCGATACGTCACTTTCGCGCTGCAAACCGAGAGGCACAACAATCTGTTGAAACGCGCCTCCGTTCGACAACGGTAATCTCACGGACGTGAAGCTGTATCTAAATTCGGAATTTTATCCCTACGACGACATAAACTTAGATTTTGAGAAGAAGAGAGTCGCCGTGCTGTACGACATGTACGTGAAATTTCGAAAATCGTACTACGGGTGTGAGCGCGACGGCGCGTTTCTAACGCCGCGCGACTTCCTCAAAAATCCGTTCGCGGTGATCGATTGCTCGCGTCAGAACGAGTCGACGAAGAGCGGCACCGTGGACGTTCGCGTAGAGTTCGATTGCAAACGCAACGTGGCTCCCAACACGACAGCCTACTGTCTTATCATTCACGATCGCGTGGTCGAGTTCAATCCGCTGACCAACATCGTTCGCAAGATCGTGTAAACGGAAGTGGTCGAGAGAGAAAAACAAGTTAATTGACGCTCGAAATGAGTCAAGAAAACACGGTAAATTAGAATACGAAGTTATCGATAAAAGTGGTCGAGAGAAAAAAAACAAGATAACACGGCGAGTTAAACAACGATCGATCAGCGATAAGAGTCAATAAATATCGGGACAACGAGCGATCGAGCTAAGTGTCGTTTCGACTCTCTCCGTCGCCTATTCTCACGGGCGATCGCGATGTTTCTCCTGTTGATCGACAAGCGTGACATTCTCAATCTGTCTGCCGAGCATCTGCAGTACGTGCCGAAGATCGTTCTGCTGCGCGAATTTCCCGACTACGTCGGACGAGTGTGGGAGAGATTGCTTGACCACCTGAGGCACGACCCCGAGGTGCGAACCTACCGTTCGTGTCTGGAGCATCACAACCCTCCGTGGGCGCAGTCGACCGTGGACGGTCCACCGCCGCTCATCAAGGATTGTAGCGCGTGCCGCGCGCGAATGCCGCGCGCGGAGGAAAGGTTGGACCATTGATACGATAAAGGGCGCGCGCTCCCCCCATTCATAGCCGGCGTACCGATCTTCGTGGTTCTGCAGGGGTTCATCGTCCGCGACAGATTCGCGGTCAAAGAGGTGGCCGTGCTTAAGAATGGAAAAGAGCTGAGTCATGACGTGCTTTGCGCCCCTCTGGAATGGGATCTGTTGACGAGGGCGGAAAAGTCGCGAGTGTGCTGGCTGACGACAAATCACCACGGCTTGAGATGGGAGGACGGAGACGTGGAATATAAGCGCGGAAAGACGATCGTTCGACGCGTCGTGGACGACGGACAAAAGCGAGACGACTCGACGGTCGTCTACGTGAAGGGCTCGGAGAAGAAGAAGGTTGAGGGAGATTCTCGGGGACGTCGAAGCGACGATCGAGTCGATGGACGCCGATTTCGAGAATATCGGTCGTCTAGAGATTCTCGACACGACTCGAGCCTTCCGCTGCGGACGACACGAGAGAAGCTGCGCCATGGAGAACGTCTGCAAGATGCACGACTGGTGGAGGGAATGACAAGCGCGTCTCGACGATGTGTAATATATATATACGCTTGTTTGTTAGCGCATCTCGACGATGTATAATGTTATAATATATTGCGTTCTGTATTTCGAATAAAATATATATAATCTCACAATATACGCCTGTTCGTTTATTCACGCCATTTCTACGCGCGGGCGAGAGAGAGGACGCGTGGTGAGACAAAGAAAGAGGTAAAGGTGATACGACGCGCGAGGAAAGCACGCGGTGCGAGAGAATACGATATAACGCGCGAGAAAAACTCGCGCTACGCTTATTCATTCTTTCACCATGCGTACTACACGCGTACGACAAGAGGAAGCGAAAGAGAGGGTACGCGGTGCGACGAGGAGAGAGATATCAGAGCGATAAGACGCGCGCGACCGAGGAAACGCCGCGCGCTCGATATTTTATTTATTATTCGGAGAGCGATGGTATATTTCGCCAATATTTGTATCACATTTGTTTATTTTATTTTATTTTATTTTATTTTATTTTATTTATTCTATTCTATTCTATTCCATTCTATTCCATTCTATTCCATTCTATTCCATTCTATTCCATTCTATTCCATTCTATTCCATTCTATTCCATTCTATTCCGTTCTATTCCGTTCTATTCCATTCTATTCCATTCTATTCCATTCTATTCTATTCTTTCGAATGCGGTGCGGTGTAGGGAGGTTCGCGCTCCGTTTAGGTACGCGGTAGGATCGTAGGATCGCAGGACAGGCAATTTCAGTCAGTTTGAATCCTTGTTATTTGTACTGTGAGAACGTCTTTATTTGCCAAGGTGTCACAAACATGGTTTCACGTGAACACCAGACTGATGGCACTTGTTTGTCGAATGATCGTGTCGAGCGAGAACACATCGACTTTGTACAAAATGGCCGATAACGGCGCGCGGCGCACGAGGCGCTTACAGGAATATCGCGGAATGTCTTTTACGCGGTGGAACTGTCGCACGCGGCACCTTACACAAGCAACGTAATATTTGAGTTTATATCACAAGATATGACGGTCGATGCGATGCAGATCACTCACCACTTGTGAGATTGCACTTGAACTTTGAACTCTCGCGAGGGGTGACGGCCGGAGGCGGCGCAAATCACTCGCAACCCACGAGGTTGCATTTGAACCTTGAACTTTCGCGAGGGGTGACGGCTGAGCGCAGCGCAGATCACTCGCAACCCGCGAAGTTGCACTTGTCTCTCGCGAGGGGTGACGGCCGAAGGCGGCGCAGATCACTCGCAACTCGCGAGATTGAATAATGCCGAACACGGCACTTAACTTTCACAAGGAAAACACTTAGAATGCGTCTCAAAACGTACTGTCCGATGCGGGACGACGGATAAGCTGAGTCGACGCGGTGAACCACGATGTCGTGCGACGATCGGGCGTCCTTTATGATGCGCGGGACAGTGAGCCTATGGCGGACATCTTGTCGCGACGCGAGCGGAAAATCTTGTCGCGGTGCGAGCGCGGATCTCGTGTCGACGCGAGCGGAATCTTGTCGCGGCACGAGCTGAGATCCTGTCGGCGCGAGCGGAGATCTTGTCGCGGAACGAGCGGAGATCTTGTCGCGAGGCTCACTCGGTTCGATGACTCGAATTTGCTCAGAGAGAAACACGTGTGGTTCACCGGTCGGCTTCAGACGTACTCTACTGCGCGTATCCGGCGGCGCCGCGACGCGATGAGGAAGAACCATGCCCATCGATCGAGATAGATACGCGGGTCGATGTGCGAATGCTCGCGCAATTTGATTGGTCGCGACGCGCCGATAAGAGCGGGATCGCGTGGGGTTCACCTCACCCGTCGCGAAGGGCTCGCCGTACGCGTGAACTCACCCAATCCGGAACACTGAACGTTCGCCGATACATAAATAAACGACGATCGAGATATTAGACGAGCGCGAAAGAGAGGGTACGCGGTGCGACGAGGAGAGAGATATCAGAGCGATAAGACGCGCGCGACCGAGGAAACGCCGCGCGCTCGATATTTTATTTATTATTCGGAGAGCGATGGTATATTTCGCCAATATTTGTATCACATTTGTTTATTTTATTTTATTTTATTTTATTTTATTTTATTTATTCTATTCTATTCTATTCCATTCTATTCCATTCTATTCCATTCTATTCCATTCTATTCCATTCTATTCCATTCTATTCCATTCTATTCCATTCTATTCCGTTCTATTCCGTTCTATTCCATTCTATTCCATTCTATTCCATTCTATTCTATTCTTTCGAATGCGGTGCGGTGTAGGGAGGTTCGCGCTCCGTTTAGGTACGCGGTAGGATCGTAGGATCGCAGGACAGGCAATTTCAGTCAGTTTGAATCCTTGTTATTTGTACTGTGAGAACGTCTTTATTTGCCAAGGTGTCACAAACATGGTTTCACGTGAACACCAGACTGATGGCACTTGTTTGTCGAATGATCGTGTCGAGCGAGAACACATCGACTTTGTACAAAATGGCCGATAACGGCGCGCGGCGCACGAGGCGCTTACAGGAATATCGCGGAATGTCTTTTACGCGGTGGAACTGTCGCACGCGGCACCTTACACAAGCAACGTAATATTTGAGTTTATATCACAAGATATGACGGTCGATGCGATGCAGATCACTCACCACTTGTGAGATTGCACTTGAACTTTGAACTCTCGCGAGGGGTGACGGCCGGAGGCGGCGCAAATCACTCGCAACCCACGAGGTTGCATTTGAACCTTGAACTTTCGCGAGGGGTGACGGCTGAGCGCAGCGCAGATCACTCGCAACCCGCGAAGTTGCACTTGTCTCTCGCGAGGGGTGACGGCCGAAGGCGGCGCAGATCACTCGCAACTCGCGAGATTGAATAATGCCGAACACGGCACTTAACTTTCACAAGGAAAACACTTAGAATGCGTCTCAAAACGTACTGTCCGATGCGGGACGACGGATAAGCTGAGTCGACGCGGTGAACCACGATGTCGTGCGACGATCGGGCGTCCTTTATGATGCGCGGGACAGTGAGCCTATGGCGGACATCTTGTCGCGACGCGAGCGGAAAATCTTGTCGCGGTGCGAGCGCGGATCTCGTGT
Organism: Harpagoxenus sublaevis; assembly: GCA_030770355.1. Classification (NCBI taxonomy): domain Eukaryota; kingdom Metazoa; phylum Arthropoda; class Insecta; order Hymenoptera; family Formicidae; genus Harpagoxenus; species Harpagoxenus sublaevis. The sequence goes on from JASTWR010002318.1 coordinate 16,413, forward strand.
CGACGCGAGCGGAATCTTGTCGCGGCACGAGCTGAGATCCTGTCGGCGCGAGCGGAGATCTTGTCGCGGAACGAGCGGAGATCTTGTCGCGAGGCTCACTCGGTTCGATGACTCGAATTTGCTCAGAGAGAAACACGTGTGGTTCACCGGTCGGCTTCAGACGTACTCTACTGCGCGTATCCGGCGGCGCCGCGACGCGATGAGGAAGAACCATGCCCATCGATCGAGATAGATACGCGGGTCGATGTGCGAATGCTCGCGCAATTTGATTGGTCGCGACGCGCCGATAAGAGCGGGATCGCGTGGGGTTCACCTCACCCGTCGCGAAGGGCTCGCCGTACGCGTGAACTCACCCAATCCGGAACACTGAACGTTCGCCGATACATAAATAAACGACGATCGAGATATTAGACGAGCGCGAAAGAGAGGGTACGCGGTGCGACGAGGAGAGAGATATCAGAGCGATAAGACGCGCGCGACCGAGGAAACGCCGCGCGCTCGATATTTTATTTATTATTCGGAGAGCGATGGTATATTTCGCCAATAATTGTATTACTTATTTATTTTATTTTATTTTATTTATTATTTATTAAATTATTAAACAAATTCAGAATCTTTAATCGACTAAACTGGCAATATTCAATCATCTTATCGAAATGAACTTTATTGAAAGACTGCGAGCCGACCAGATTTGTCAGATTCACACAGCACGTTTCAGATCAAATCGAGATGATGAAAATTTGACCATGGATTTGGTCCGTTGATGTAGATAGTTTCTTTCAATAAAGTTCATTTCGATAAGATGATTGAATATTGCCAGTTTAGTCGATTAAAGATTCTGAATTTGTTTAATTGTTTAATTACCACTGGCGAATTAAGTAATGTATTATTATTATTATACCCACACCTTTGACTATAATTTCGGTGTTCCATCTTATTATTGTTTAGAAGTCGTCTTAATATATGTTATTGCGATGAATATTACCACATGCCCTGGTAGTCGAATTGGTTACGACGCCCGAACGGAATGCGGGAGGTTCCAGGTTCGAATCCTGGCTGGGGTAATATTTTTCCCAATAAAAATTAAAATTAATTTAAACTATCTACATCAACGGACCAAATCCATGGTCAAATTTTCATCATCTCGATTTGATCTGAAACGTGCTGTGTGAATCTGACAAATCTGGTCGGCTCGCAGTCTTTCAATAAAGTTCATTTCGATAAGATGATTGAATATTGCCAGTTTAGTCGATTAAAGATTCTGAATTTGTTTAATTGTTTAATTACCACTGGCGAATTAAGTAATGTATTATTATTATTATTTATTGTTTATTATTTATTATTATTATTTATTATTTATTATTCGTTACTGAACGTTCGCCGATACAGGGAAGGAGCGAGGAGATAAATAAACGACGATCGAGATATTATTTTTTTAATGCGCGACGTAAAGTATTCGATACAGTAACTATTCGTGAACACGGTTCTCCTCCTCCTTGTCGTCGTCGTCGTCATCGTCGTCGTGTCTGACTCGCCTCTTCCTGGTACCGGCGTCGTCGTCTCTGACGACTCGCCTCTTGTTGGCGCCGGCGTCGTCGTTCCCGGTACCGGCGACGGTGTCGTCGTCGTCGTTCTCAACTTCGAAGGACCGCGAAGATCACGCGTCGCTGACCTGCGCGCTCACCTTTCGGGTCTCGCGCTCGAGAACCTGCATATCCGCCAGGGCCGCGTCGACCAAATTAGCCCTCACGTCTTTGATTAATTTTATCGCGCTGAATCTGAAAGAATAAAAAGAACGCGTTATCGCTCGCGTTTCGCGCGATCGAGAGAGGGAACGGAAAAACCGATACGTTTTCTGGAAGATTTTTTTTCTCTCGTCGAGGAAGAATTTTACCCTCAGCGCCGGAGGCATGCTGCTAGTAATATCTTCTACCGCGTGGTAGATGCTCTCCGAGCACTCGGCCATCAACTTGGCTCGACTCGCCACGCCCTCCGCGTTCACCCTAAGAGCGTGACAAGCGTGCACCAGGTCTTTCAGCTGCTTCATGACGCAAAACTTTAACGAAGTCTCGCGAACTCATAGTTCTTATATACCGCGCGAATTACGATATCGGCGGTAATAGAGCTCATCTCTTTCCTTCGAAAACAGGAAAAACGCAATACCCCTACCCCCCTTTTTTTATCTGTTGGAGAAAAAATTATCTATCTCGAACGGAAACGCGAATGGCAGACTCATCCCCTGACCGCAAAAATAGACTCGTCGGAAAATTATCTATCTCGAACGATTCATCCCCTGACCGTGAAAATCCGGTTGTCGGAAAATTATCTATCTCGAACGACTCGTCCCCCGGACGTCGATTTCCTGTTATTCGAAAAAATATTTATCCCCCAGTTCTCGGAAAAATTATCTCATCCCCCGGACGTCGATTTCTTGTTATTTAAAAATTATCTATCTCGAACGACTCGTCCCCCGGACGCCGATTTTCTAAAATAGACATCTCGAAATGCGAAAAAACGAGCGACTTTCGACGACTCTCGCACCTTTGGCGATTCTCGTCCTAAAAATCCCCCCCCACCCCGCGTCGCGACGATCGCTTCTCGACACCCGTACCTCCGTCAATCACGCTCCAGCCGTGACGCGCGTCGCTTCTTGTTTTCACCCCCTCTCAGCGATGTCGCTCTGTGCGCGATCGCCGTCTTCGCGGCGAACTGCGAGTCCAATGAGAGCGAGGTGGCGACCCGATATATCTGCAGAAATATGGATATCTGGACAACGATCTACAGAGGTCTTCGTCCGAGAACACCGACCGAGATCTCCGTCAGGCTGTCGAGCTGTTCCAGGAATACTACCGACTACAGGGCAACGGCGAATTGAACGAGGAGACGCTAAATCTGATGCGCAAACCGCGATGCGGCGTCGAGGACATGTCGGAGCGCACGTACGCCCCGCTCACGCGCAAATGGCCGAAGACGCACCTCAAGTGGAACTTTCACCTGGCCAGTACGCAGATGCTGAAGACGGCTGGAGCCGCGTTCGATCTGTGGACGGCGAATTCGTCGCTGACCTTCGAGCGCGATTCGCAGAACCCCGACATTCTGATATCGTTTCGCGAGGGTCTTCACACGTACGCGGACTCGATTGGACGGAATGTGCTCGGCGGATCTGGACGGTCGCGGCGGGGTACTGCTTCACGCGTTCTACTCGACCGGAGATGTCGACTTCGTCTCGGAGGTGCACGTCGACAGAGCGGAACCGTGGCACATATACCTGACCGACAATCCCGCGGGAAAACAGCATCTGCTTCAAACTCTGACGCACGAGATTGGTCACGCTCTAGGTCTGATGCACACGCCCAACCCGGACGCGGTGATGCACGCGTTCGCGCCCGATAAGTCGTTCCACGTTAAACTTAGTCTAGAGAACGTTTTTTCTATTCAGCATCTATACGGCGCTAAGAAAAGCGCCCCAAAAACGACGACAACCGCGCCGCCACCGACGACGACAACGACGACAACGACGAAGACCACGACGGTGGACGTCGAGACGGATCTGTGCGCCCTGCGGCGCCCGGACGTCGTGCTGGTGTCGAACGGCCGATTGTACGTCGCGCACGAACGACGCCTATGGTCGGTCGATCTCGACGGAAAAACCTACAAGAGGCCGATGCTGCTGACGGATTACATGAATTTTTTCCCCGAGAACTTCACGCGTCTAACGGCCGCGTACGAGACGCCCTCGGGCGGTCTCGTGCTGTTCGCGAACAGGAGAGTCTACATGGTCACCTATCCGCGTCTGGCGCTAGTGCCGACCTGGCCGAGATCCTACGCCGAACTCGGAATTCCCGCGGACGCGAGGATCAACGCCGTGGTGAGCACGAACAAATGGCGGACCTTCGTGATATACAACGATCAGATCGTGGGCGAGATGGACGATTGCTCGATGAGAATCGTAAAATTTTACACGATCGAGAAGATATTTCCGGGGATACCCTCCGGTGTAACGTTGGCGTTTCGGTACACGGACGGTAATCTGTATTTCGTCGGAAGGAAACAGTTCTACAGATTCAACGACTTCACGAGGACCGTAACGGCGGCCGGTAGATTCGACCTGGGGATCCTCGGCGTCGCTTGCCCGAGAGACGGACTGCTGCAGTAATTGCGGGATCTCTTGAATCGATTCGTCAGAATCGACGCGCTCGCGAGCGGCAATAATCCGTCGGAGGAGAGGGAGAAATGGGAAACGGAGCGATAGATCGCGGTTTCGCGTCACCCTTGAATCGGCGAAGAGGGTTGCAATATATATAAACGATCGTTCCCTGAGAGTGCCATCAGTCTCGCAACGACATGTACTCGACGCCGCAGCCCACGCTCTTCGAGGCGCGCTACTCGGACGGCGACCGCGATAACGTCGCCGGTGAAGCGATAAAGAGAGAGTTCGACGAGCGACCGGCGGAACCGAGCCAGAGCGACGAAGACGCGAGGAAAAAGACGTAAGTCTCGACGCGATTCTCGTCGTCGCGATTCTCGTAATTCACGATTCTCGTCGTTCACAGACGCGTCGCGAAACACCCGCCGCGAATTCTGGGAAGACGATACCAATTGACGAGAACGGGAAACAAGTTCGTCGAGGTCAGTATCACCGTAGTAATCCCCTGCTGCGTGACCGTCGTCATAGGGGAATGCCACGGCAAGGAGATATCGCTCTCGCCCGAGACGTGGAGAGAGTTTCTCGACCAGAGACGCGTCGTGCTGTCCCATCTGTGCGGCAAGAGCGAGAAGCGCATCCCGCCGCCGATATGTCTCGCTGACGGAAACCTGACGCTGCGATTCGGAAGGATGCAAAATCAACCGACCCTGCGCATAGAAACGTCCACGACGCGTCTTATCGCACGGCGCATTTCCTCTTCGATCTGGAACTATGCATCAACCGCGTCATCGTCGCTCTGTCCTCGATGACCGGTAAGGTCGACTCGAGGCTGTCGCGCTTCCTCGCCATCGCGGCCACTATGGCGAATCCCGCGAACATCCCGAGAGCGATACGCGAGAGCGAGACGTTCGACCGCAACGATATCGTCGATTGCGAGTTGGCCGTTCTGTGCTTCAGAAACGAAATGTAACGATAAAAAAATAATAAAGAAAGAGAAAAACAAACCTCGTCGTGTGTCTTTCATTTCTTTTCCTATTATCTAAAACCAGACGGGAGGGAAACGGGAAAATAAGAAGACGGTCTTTCATTTCTTTATTTTTTCTTTCGCGAGATACATTTCTCAATAGTTGCCTCGCCCGCTCTCGTAGGTGAGATTCTTCGTTTCCTTCTGGATCCCCGGAACCTTCTTCAGATCGTCCGCCACGAGATCCATTAATTGCAGTATCAACCGCCGCTTGCGATCTGTGCGCGAGAGAGAGGTGAGTGCGAATCAGCTGAGACCCGATCTCCCCCGGCGACCTGAGGGTGAAGAGTCGTCGGTCCTTCATGCTGGAGACGTACTGCGGTACGCGATCCAGATCGCGGTCCGACGACAGATCGAACAGCGCGTCGAACCTACCGCCGCTGTTGTCCTCTTCCTCGCGTGGCTCGTTCGCGGCGTACGCGTGATCCGTCGACGCCGCGAGAGCGTCGACGGGCGATTTCGACGAGACCGCGCGCGACATGGTGGCCTTGGCGATTGTCGACGGACCGTTGACGTAGCTCTCGTATTCGCTGATCCACTCGTAGAACGTATCGTGCGTCATCAGGCCCTTAACCAGCGACGAGTACACCTTCGACGGAAATTGGGCGCGAACGAAACGATACATATCGTCCGCGGAACAGGTCGGACTTACCGGACCTTCCTCCAGCCACAATCCGTAGAGCTCCGTGATCGCGCTCCTATCTCCTCGCCCTCGCGCGC
>JASTWR010002319.1:0-22299 GCA_030770355.1 Harpagoxenus sublaevis
TTTAAACTCTTTTTCATCATGAAACTGGAAAGGGTTTTGTCCATCTCGTATAGTATAACGTTTCGGAGCCCGCACAACAATTTCTTCTATTTCATCTTCACTCTCGACGTCCAAAAAATCGGGAATATTATCCAAATCTCGCAAATCTATATCCTGCACGTTCATACTAGAGTCCTAGATAACAGAGATGCGACATTGACGGTCAAGCTGAAATTTCATGCGAGCGAAGAAAAGCCAGCGTTTACCCCCACTCCACCTTCACTGTAAAGCCAGCGTAGAATAGCTAACGCTATCACCTCTATCATTTTCATGGAGCGAAGAAAAGCTGGCGTATTACCCCCACTCCACGCAATGCAAAGTAGCATTAAAAAGCTGAGCTAACGCTACTTAACCTAAAAGAAGAAGAACTGTGTATAATAAAAATGGAGTACACCAATTATTATAGACAGTACATCGCGTACGTTGAATATTACAGACGTACAGTAGCAGCGCAACGAGACTGCCAAATAAAGCCGCTTTGTCAGTCGGTTGTGTTGGTGGAGGAGGAGGAGGTATAAACGGCGGAATATTACTCGAATTTCATCTCAAGAACGTGTCAAATGAGATACTAAGGTCCGAATTAATAGAAATTTCTCAGTTGTCAAGATCAGTCTGTCTTTGTCTCGCGTATATCGTTTTACCATACGCTAGACAAAGACAGACTGATCTTGAAAACTGAGAAATGTCTATTAATTCGGACCTAAGAATGGAATTTTTATACTTTATACTTTGACTCACAATCAGTTTAATAATCATGTTTCGATTAGAAATCAACTGACGTTGTTTTCAGCTGAGAAGCAAAACGATTATTATTTTACCTTATGGATGTATTATAGCGGAAGCCTGATCGCAGTTTCAATTTCTATTATCTAAGCTAAGACATATCGGATATATAATAAGTTATTTTGTATATAAATTTTCTATTTTTCTAGTTTTATTGTATTACATTAAAATTAGGGATCAATAGAAAAAAATTATTTGCAATGCGTATATTTCCACATAGAGAATTTCCATTGATACTAAATAAACAATATTTTCAATATTGTTTAAATAGAGTAGCTATGTGTGAATTACATAGCAAATACACAAAAATATAAACAAAAAGTGTTTTTACAATCCAGAATCATAATTCAAGTTAATTTGTTAATAAATCTACAAATAATATGCTATTGTTGAATAAAAATAAAATTAAAATCTATAACATGAGATACAATAATATACACGAGCGTGATATAGATACATATATCAATTTTAAGATTGCGCAACGGCCAACATCTCCTCTTGATGAATTAAATGTATATAGTATGATTTACAAGGCCCATCAATTTCGATAACGATGCAGCCCATGTATCTAGAAGAGCAGCTTGTTCTATGCGTTCCAGTAAAACGGACTACGTCAGCTAGGCGATCTGTACGCGCGCTGATTACTCCAGTCTCTACCAAATTGCAAAGACATGCTTCTGTTTCTTCAGTCGGAAGATCTAGTAACTCATCCATGCGAGTTAATGTAATCTAAAAAAATGTTTCTTTATATATCTACATTCTATGCATGATATTATTAAAGTAAGACTATCGTCAAATAAATATTTTACTATTTCATATTTTTCAACTAAATTTCGAATATTGACAATTTTGTATGATAAAACTTAATACATATATATACTTTTCATTATCATTTAAACACGTTCTGAATAATATATAAACTTACATGTTCTACAACACGGTTCCGCAAATCTGCCCATCGTTTGCATCCCAAGGATGCGGATCTATTTCATTTTTGTGAAGCATATTTTCACATATGCCACAGGTGTACAATAGAGTTTCCTGCAATATAACAAATACAAATTAACACAATATAACAAATAAATTTATATAACTTAAATAAATAAGAAATAAAGAGCAACCTAACCTATAAGCATGCTCATTACTGTATAATATATACTAACTTCGTTTGTATTTTCTGGCGATGTAAAATTATCGGTCCCTTCAGCCATACTAATAATTTTTTAACTTCTTTCTTATAATTTTTTAACTTCTTTTTCTCTGTGTCACCACGTGTACTTCTTTATTTCTGTGTCACCACGTGTTTTCGGCGTTCGGCGTTGTTTCGCTAAAAGTTCAACCGTGTTGAACTTTTAGCTAAGCAACGCCGTAACGCCAACCTTGACGAAAATTGATGGAGTGGGGGTAAAACGCTGGCTTTTCTTCGCTCCGTGAAATTGCACCTTTAAAGGTACGAACACATGGGCCGGTAAATGGAAACATTAGATTCAAGACGCAGCTTTACACTAGAGTCCTAGATAACAGAGATGCGACATTGACGGTCAGGTCAGGTTAGATATATCGAGCTATCGCAATCTAATCGCGATTATTCCGATTATCCGCCATGTTGCTTCCATTATGAGTACTTATAAAGTGAGAGAAATTGACAGAGTGAGGTTAAGTTGCAAGGAGAAGAAGGGGGAAGAGTAAGTGTTTCCTAAATAAAATCACTGTAGATATTTTTCTATTATTGTTTTCACCAATAAATTGCCATTAACATTATACAAATGTGCATTATACGTACCACTGATTGTCAATAAAATGCAATTATAGGGAAGCAAAATGGCGTTATAACCACGTGATTAGGCAGCCAATCAGGCCATGAGGTTCAATGTCGCATTTCTGATTATCTAGGTCTCTAGTTCATACTACAAAAAATTACATGCACAACACATAATTATAAAAAATATAATAATAATTTTACAAATATGTTTGTTCTATTTCGAAGTAAACACTAGTCAGAAAGTTCTTCGGGTAATTATTCAGTTTACACCCCTCACCCCCGATTTTGATGAACTTAGGCTTAATCGACGCGTTTTTGCTCAAAACGACCGAATCTGGCAGAAAAAAGTGTCGCTCTGCCCCGCGAAGCGAGATATTAACAGTTAAAGTTGACGACTATCAGGTTATGAAACCTGTCATACCGACGCGATGTAGCGACTATTAACCATGCCCCGCGGCCACTTGCGCATGCTCTGTTAGCTCTGTGGCCACATGCGCATGCTCAGTGGCCGCACGCGCATGCAAAAGTGCGCGAATTTTAAACGTATGTATATTTATAATATATTACTTATAATGCATATCACTTGGCTTTGAATAATATATTACTTGAATTTTAATGATAAATGAATATAAGTATGTATTAAATCTTCGCCTTACTAAAGAGATGAGTCTATAATATACTAAAAATAGATACAGAAAAGATTAGCAAGACCCCTACGCAAGGTAGGGTGTTGCCCCTCTCTCCACAATTACCCTCCTTGCCAACGCCTGTTTCACGACAGTTTTTTGTACCAAAGTAAGTCTTGTTTTTGTAATAGATGTTGCTTTTGCAATAGAAAAGTGTTATATCAAAGTCGGGGGGGCTCCGCCCCTACCCCCGCCGGGGGGCTTTGCCCCCCTGGACCCCCCTTCGCCTAGATCTCGCTTTACAACTTAACATGTAGTACGTGTAAGCGAAACTCCCAATGGGGGGTCCAGGGGGGCGAAGCCCCCCGGCGGGGGTAAAGGGGCGGAGCCCCTTGAAGGGGGTCCAGGGGGCGAAGCCCCCGGCCAGGGGGGTTCGGGGGGGCGGAGCCCCCCCGACTTTGATATAACACCTTTTTATTGCAAAAGCAACATCTATTACGAAAGCAAGACTTACTTTGGTACAAAAAAATGTCGTGAAACAGGCGTTGGCAAAGACGGTAATTGTAGAGAGAGGGGCAACACTTTACCTTGCGTAGGGGTCTTGCTAATCTTTTCTGTATCTATTTTTAGTATATTATAGACTCATCTCTTTAGTAAGGCGAAGATTTAATACATACTTATATTCATTTATCATTAAAATTCAAGTAATATATTATTCAAAGCCAAGTGATATGCATTATAAGTAATATATTATAAATATACATACGTTTAAAATTCGCGCACTTTTGCATGCGCGTGCGGCCACTGAGCATGCGCATGTGGCCACAGAGCTAACAGAGCATGCGCAAGTGGCCGCGGGGCATGGTTAATAGCATGGTATAAATACAAGGGTATGCTCATGCGCATGCGACCAATCAGAATTGTCAAAGTGTGACGTCACAGATAAGCGGTAAATTTCAAACTGCTGTTTCCAAACAGCTTATGTTAGCGGCACTCTCGTCAGATATATTATTTTAATTTCAAGTTTGCAGGGAAAAAATCTGTTGTAAAGTAATAGTTTATGAATTAATAAATACCCTGTAACAAAATATAATATAAATAAACATTATAAACTCAATAAATATAGAAAAGTTCACAAAACAAATATATAAAAATAATAATAATAATAATAATCTTTATTAACGGGTAATAAACCTTTTAGCGTACAAAGGAGAAAGAAAATACAAGAACATAAAATTTCATAGCATAATATAAAGAGCATTTAAAAATACGAGAGTAGACGAGAAAGTTTTCGTTTAAAATTTGATACAGAGCCACCAAAAAATGTCAATATTTTTTTGGCTTTGTTCAGCTTTCCTCCTCATACCACTTTGTAGGAATTAAACAATAATATGACAACAATAATAATAACATATATAAAGACGCTACGAAAAAGATTTGTTATTCGTAAATTTAGTTAACTTCTTTTTCTTATTCTTAAATCTATTTGCTACAGCAATGGGGTTCGATTAATTTCGCGTACCCTAATGTAGGTTCTTGTCCTAACACACAAAATTATATGCAATTTACTTCATTATATTTGTACATTTACAAGAAATATAAAATCTTACTTTTTTTAAGGTTAACGTTTTGTTTTCCGCATGCTGCAAGCCACTTAGCTGCGATCGTTAAATCTTTCGGAAACGAAAAATATTTTATACTGTTTCTGTTAAGCAATTTTGTTTTCCGATAATAATTGCCACAACCTTTCACGGAACAGGACATTGCATACGGTAATGTCCACAATCACGTTTCTCCGGATCTAAACAACAAGCACCAGGGCCATATTTAATTGCGGTCCAATCAGATTCTAGCCGAGTGTGACGTCACACTTTGACTGCGCAGTGGGTGTCCACGGAATGAGCATACCCTTGTATTTATACTATGGTTAATAGTCGCTACATCGCGTCGGTATGACAGGTTTCATAACCTGATAGTCGTCAACTTTAACTGTTAATATCTCGCTTCGCGGGGCAGAGCGACACTTTTTTCTGCCAGATTCGGTCGTTTTGAGCAAAAACGCGTCGATTAAGCCTAAGTTCATCAAAATCGGGGGTGAGGGGTGTAAACTGAATAATTACCAATTACTTATATCTACTTGTACATACAATATAAGTTTATTTCTATATTTCATAAATCTATAATTTGATGTAATTGTTCAAATGCAACTTTAGGGGTCCGTTCCGAGTTGCGCATGAAACGCATAGACTGCATTAGGGTGCGATTACATGGAGCGGAACAGCGTACGCAGAAAATCGCGGAACGAGAGCCTTGACCAATCACAAGCGTTCCGTGAATTCACGGAACGCTTGTGATTGGTCAAGGCTCTCGTTCCGCGATTTTCTGCGTACGCTGTTCCGCTCGAGAGGCCTGCACTTGGACACGGTACATTTGGACACAGTTTATTTGGACACGGTCATTTGGACACGATCTATTGGACACCGTTCGTTTGAACACCGTTCATTTGGACACCGTTTATATGGACACCGTTCATTTGGACACGAAAATACGCGACCTGTGCACTTGGACACGAGAATGCGCGAAATGTTCACTTGGACACGAAAATGCGCGGCCTGTGCAGTTGGACACGAGAATACGCGACTTGTGCACTTGGACACGAAAATGAACGACCTGTGCACTTGGACACGAGAATACGCGACCTGTTCACTTGGACACGAAAATGCGCGACCTGTTCACTTGGACACGAAAATGCGCGGGCTGTGCAGTTGGACACGAAAATGCGCGACCTGTTCACTTGGACACGAAAATGCAAAATAACTTTCGATGATAAATATGTCGCAGCCACATAGTGTACACACACACACACACACGCGGGGGGTGCAAGGGGGGCCTTCGGCCCCCCCTCCCGCACCCCCTCCGCCGGTAGGCAGGGTGGACCTCGCTTAATATCTCGTGTCCAACTGCACAGGCCGCGCATTTTCGTGTCCAAGTGAACAGGTCGCGCATTCTCGTGTCCAAGTGCACAGGTCGTTCATTTTCGTGTCCAACTGCACAGGCCGCGTATTTTCGTGTCCAAGTGAACAGGTCGCGCATTTTCGTGTCCAAGTGAACAGATCGCGTATTCTCGTGTCCAACTGCACAGGCCGCGCATTCTCGTGTCCAAGTGCACAGGTCGCTCATTTTCGTGTCCAAGTGCACAAGTCGCGTATTTTCGTGTCCAAATGAACGGTGTCCATATAAACGGTGTCCAAATGAACGGTGTCCAAACAAACGGTGTCCACTAGATCGTGTCCAAATGATCGTGTCCAATTGAACGGTGTCCAAATGTACCGTGTCCAAGTGCACCTCTCCCGTTCCGCTCCATGTGATCACACCCTTACTGTTGCGCAGCGCTTCGAAATCGTTCCGTTTTGTCAATGCGCATGAAGCGCTTTAATCATTCGGAACGGTTTCCTGCGCGCTCTGTGCGTTAATGCGAATTGAAAATGTAAACGCCGTGCAAAACGTCAACAAACGTAGATGAGACACCTTTTTTAGAAGTGGATAAACATTTTTGGTTAATAAACAGACATTAGTTACGTTTAATTTTTGATTTTATTTCTGTTATATTATCAAGTCTTATATTTAGTCGTACATTTCGTGTATTGTAAAATGTGAACAAAATAAGTAGTATTTTTTACATTTTATAAAATAAAAACTTTTTCTTAAAAATTGTTAAAAAAAGCGTTTAAAATATTTTCTTGGTAAGGTAAGCCCAAGCGTATAAGCAAAAGGTCTGTTTAATTTTATGTTACGTTATTGCTCGTAAGCATAATAACATAATAACGTAACATAAAATCAAACTTTGAGGATTACAACCCAAACTTAAAACTCGTAATTAATTAAAATAAAATATACTAATTAATATAAAATAAACAACCTTCAAAACTCCAACTTATAGTATAACGCTTAACTTTAAACTTATTTCTTGCAAGCCTAAAGAGTACAAACTACATTTTATTAAGAAATTGTTGCAATATGGAGACTATAATGACTTCTGTACGTCAATTTGCTCTTTATGCCTTTTGTCACGTGGTTTTCTGTTTTCTTCACATATCTTTTCCGAACAAAGTACGTCCGTACGTGTTCAACGTCCATGGCGATTAGTATGATGTTAGCCGACAACTGACACTTTTTTCTTTAAAAAATTAGGTGTGAAATTGATTGTATTTTATTTGTAGATTATTGTAGTGTATTTATTTTTGTTTGTTAGTCCATTTAATTTTTAATTAAATGTTTAGTGTCAGTCGTCGGCTAACATCATATAATACATCAAACAGATTATACAACAAAAAAGCTCTTTTGTAGTTAGATGTATTTTGTTTTTTTTTTTTATAGTAAGGTTAAGAAGTTTTGTAGTCTCTTCAAAAATTGTTTATAATTAATAAATACATTTTTGGAACTATATGTAAAGATCTCCGGAGCGCTAACGTCGTTTCTAGATCTCTGATTGTTGGGTAGCTACATATAGTTCCACAAATAGTATTTATTAATTATAAACAATTTGAAGAGACTACACTTCTTAACTTCACTACAAAACTCTAGAAATAAAATATATTTTGTTGAAGAGTTTTGTATAGTGAAATCAAGAAGTTAAGAAAATATATTTTGTTTTTAGTGGTTAAGAAGTTTTGTAGTCTCTTCAAATTGTTTATAATTAATAAATATATTTGTGGAACTATGTAGCTACCCAAAAAATCTAGAAACGACGCTGGCGCTCCGGAGATGTTTTGATCATGTTAGAGTCGTTGGAGAGTTGACTGCAATGCCTGATGGTTTCTACAGATTGATTATCGGGTAGCTACAGTAGCGGTGGAAAGTATTTTGACAAAGCGTTTTTTGCCGGTAGAGCGCACACCGTACGCGCTGCGTAGTAGAAATTGTTGTTAGTAAACACTTTTCCGCAGTCTGCAGCGGCGACAAAATCAGTTTTGATTGGGTGGATGTTTCGTTTCCGAGGTGCCGCTATTATCTTCAATTTGTAAGTCGAAAAGTATTTTGACACAGTGGGTTTCGTTTAAGAGCGACACGCAGGGGCTCACGTAAGTTACTTTATTCACGGTTTTTGCTTATTTTATGTTTTGTTTACGTTCAGGAGCTATGCCAAAACAAAAGGAATACTCCAACGACATAAAATTGGCTGTTATTGCAGCATTGAAAAATGGAAAATCTCAAGCTCAAGTAGCGAGGGATTTTAATCTAAGCAGACAAATAATTTCGGTTTGGAACCGTAAACAGCAGTCCACAGGCTAGGTTAGCAACAAACAAAGATCGGGTCGACCGCCAAAACTTACTGACGGGGTATCTAGAATTATCCGCCGCATGAGTGTCGCTAACCCACGTCTGACAGCAGCTGACATTAAGAGAGATTTAAATGAGAATCACAGTCTTGACATCAGTTTAACCACTGTAAAACAATGTCTTCGCAACGCAAATTTGTTTGGCAGACGTCCTTCCAAAAGGCCATTTATATCCGCGAAGAACAGAAAGGCGCGTCTCGAATTTGCCCAAAAACACAAGAACTGGGCTAGTAAGGATTGGGCTCGTGTACTGTGGAGCGACGAAAGTAAGTTCAATATGTTCTCATCTGATGGCATAAGGTATGTTAGACGACCCCCAAACAAAAGAGATGACCCCAAGTATCAGGTACCGACTGTTAAGCACGGTGGTGGCCATGTCATGGTTTGGGGCTGCTTCTCTTATTCAGGAGTCGGTCCGTTAGTCGAAGTGAAGAGCATCATGGACCGATTTTGTTACTGTGAAATACTGCAGAATTACATGCTCCCTTATGCTAAGCACAACTTTGTCAGAAACTGGATTTTTCAGCAGAATAACGATCCAAAACACACCTCTGCACATGTAAAAGAGTTCTTTACATCCAAGAAGATTAAAGTTCTAGAGTGGCCAAGTCAAAGTCCCGATCTAAATCCAATAGAACATTTATGGGAAGAGTTAGACAGACGGATTAGAAAAAGAAAATTCTCCAGAAAACAAGATTTGATGGCCTGTCTTGCAGAAGAATGGAAGGAAATACCATTAAGTGTGATCACCAAACTTATTGACTCTATGCCGGCAAGATGTGCGGCTGTGATTAAATCTAAGGGCTTTGCCACTAAATATTAAAGCTTCTGGTGCAGTCAAATTAATTTTTGATGGTTAATTACAGGCTTTGTTTAAAATTTTCAACAGATAATGGTGTTGTCAAAATACTTTCTTTCCACATTTGTTTAAAAAATGTAAAAAAAAAACGTAATTTTCGTTTATAAATGTTATTTTTTTTTCTTTCATTTCTACTGAGAGGCATTGTTGCCTTTGGACACATATTATAACTTTGTTTCAGAAATAAACATTTATTTTCTATAAATTGTGCTTGTCAAAATACTTTCCGCCGCTACTGTACATAGTTCCACAAATGTATTTATTAATTACAAACAATTTAAAGAGACTACAAAACTTCTTAACTTCACTATAAAACTCTACAAACAAAATACAATTAACTACAAAAGAGCTTTTTTATTTTATAATATGTTTGATGTATCATATTACGAGTATGTTAGCCGACAACTGACACTTTAAACATTTAATTAAAAATTAATTATGAATTAACAAACAAAAATGGATGCACTACAAAAACCTACAAACGAAATACAATCGATTTCAGACCTATTTTTTTTTAATTACATAATACATGGCTAGTTTCATGGTCCATAATTAAATAATTATTAAAAATTAATTATAAACTAACGAACAAAAACAAATGCATTACAATAATCTACAAACGAAATACAATCGATTTCACACCTAATTTTTTTTAAAAAATGTTGGTTAACATCATACGAATCCCATGGCTGACGTCTGTTGTTCGTTCCGAATTACATAAGAAGCGCATAGACCGCATAAACGCATCAAACGCACCAACTGCCTCAAGTCGAAATAGAAGCAGTCAATGCGCTGGGAGGAGTGCTAAGAATTCAGGACGTTTAGTACAATCTAGGGAATCCTTAGCATTATCAAAGCGCTCCCAATGCGCATTGGCTAAATCGGAACGACTTTTTATGCAGTCTACGCGCTTCATGCGTAACTCGGAACGCACCCTAGGTTACCTCTACTTTTGTAATCTATCTCTTTTATTGCAAGAATACTTTTTACTAATTATAAGTTCAGAATGAAATTTGCCTTTTACACTTACCTATATTTTTGCACGTGAAATGTAGCCGACAAGTAAAGCTGATAAGATAAATGGGTAATACTTTAAATAGCACGTAGCACACGCGTTTCATTTTGATAAACTTTTATTTATACGTATCGGACAAATGCGTTCCGAAACCACCACATATTCTACATCTCACCCCCACTCTCCGGCAGCTAAACGAGTTTTTTGCGTTTTTAAGCGAAACCGTAATCTAACAAACGTTTTAATTAGTATATTCGGAACTAACGAACGATTCCGCATTAATTGACCCCGGTTTGAACCGAAAATTGTAAAGATTTCTATATTTACCTGCTAAATTAACACTAAAAATTATTTTCGTGATTACGTAAAAACTATTAACTAACAAACGTTCTAATTAGTCTAACAATCAATAACAAACGACTAACAATTGATTCGTAATAAAAAAAAATGTAAAAAGTCGAAGTTGTCCGGCTAACTTCTGGGAGAACCAATCAGGAGCCAGGCGCAGGTACCTCAACAAAGTTAGCCCCCTCAAGTGGATTATTGATAGTTTTTTTTTTACCAATCGTTTGGTGGTGGATTGGAAGTATTTGGTACCCTATTCAAAACGTTTGGTAGTTTCTCGTTTTTTTAGGAAATCGAAAACAAATTTTTGATCTTTTCTTAGCCCCCCCACTTTGACTATTGTAAATTTTTTTTTTTAATCGATTGGCGATTGATTGGCAGTGTTTTATTACCGCATTAAAAACTTTTGGTGGTTTCGCGTTTCTTTAGGAAACCCTAAGAGCACACTCGACGGGAAGTCGGCGGAATGTCGACTTTTGTAAGTCGACTTTCAGTCGACTCATAAAAGTCGACGTAAAGTCGACTTCTAAATAGTAGACTCATAAAAGTCGACAAAAAGTCGACTTCTAAATAGTCGACTTTTAAAAGTCGACGAAGAGTCGACTTCTAGCAGTCACTTTTATTTGGTATAACCTCGCAGCGGCACGTGTCAGTCGATCCGTATCTGATCAATATCTGATCGTGTGCTTGCATGGCTTAGTGCCTTTAGACGGTCAACATCGACACTTTTTCGTTGGATATTTGGGTAGCGGCGGGTTATAATCCGACCCTCGCCACACATAACGAGAACTACTGTAATCTTATTTTTGAGTATTAATTTTTTCGGAAACGTGACAATAATATAATTTTATGCCTTGCCTGCTATATATTATTGTGCTGTATAACCTTTAAGGTGAGGGGTATTACCGAATTGAATCCGACTGTTTGATTCTCTCAGTATGTACTAAATAAATTTATTTTACAATTGCAGTTGTTGCCTTGTAATGATGTCGAGTGAGACAACTGGGACGTATTATGTTGTGGTCACTGAGGAGTGGGCTGCTGCAGTGCCATTAACGTGGGTATATCATGGACATAATGATGGTGTGCTGGCCCAAGGGAGAGAAAATAACATTGGCTGTGTCTAAAAAGCGAGAGCCTGAACGCACTTGGAATAAAACAACGTACCAGTATTTGATAGGACCTTTTGGTATATGTATTTTTCCTACGGTAATTATGTTCCGCCTAGTATTTCGTTATTGCAATCATTACATGATTTTCCTACTCATTCCCTTGATTTCATCTCATAGACATAAAAGAATGCAAATGACCCTGGTTAAAACAAATACAGTTTTTCTAACAGGCCTTTTTAGAGAACTCTGTAAAGCTATTTTTGTTCGTACAACTTTCCCAACTTATAGACAGACCTGTTAGAAACTATATTCATATGTGCCAGGAAAACAAGTGCTTCTTTCAAGTTGTAAAATACTCATGTTTTTATTATTTACAGCTGCATGTCGGCAAGAAAATGCTTTACAGTTCAAAATACTATCGCGCCAACTTCATGGAATTGCTTTACTGCTGCAAAATGATAAAACATCAGTCAACGCAAAAGGCTCAACAGGCAAAAAAATCCCACATGTAACAGAATTGCCAGTGCAGACATTGGAATAATTCCTAGAGTTTGAGAACAAATTAAAAGAAGACATTGAACTACGACATGACTTTGTAAGTAAAATTTTATTTTGTATGTAATTTTTTTTGGAGTTTTACCGGGTGGTGGAAATAAACGCCTGTAACCTCCCTTAAGGTTATATTACGTCCTCAGAACGTTTTTAGGTGCAAATTTGGAATAAAAGAACAGTTACAATAAAAAAAGAATTCTTTTCCTTGGAACTTGCTTGCTTATTGTATCATTCTTTCATTTATTAATGCACAGCTTCTACAACTACTTTATTTATACTCTCACTTGCATGGCTTTTTGCATTGCTGGAATTTTAGGAAGACATGGTACTTCGATTTGGTGGAGAAACAGCCATCAAACACTTAAAAAATGTGCTAAAATATACTTTCTCAAGTGATATGAAAAAAACATTGTGCTGGTTAGGTCAGAAGGATCGCGTAAGAGTTAAAACTAGTCTCACAGCAAAAGTTATAATTGATATCATTATTTAATATGCAGTTCATTCTTCATACATATTCCCTGAATTAACCTACCCCTATATTTTCGACCCACGATAGGGTCTGAAAAGGAGAAGCTTAAAAAATTTGGTATTATTTTAGAGAACGTGTCAATGAAGTTCCCAAACTCCACTGTTAGAGAACTTGAAGTGTCGTTTTAAGAATGGTTGCGTCGAGATGAGGGATCATATTCGCAGTATTCAGAGATCTGCAAGTAGGTTATAATTAAGTTGCATACTCAATTTGAGACACGATAGAATAGGTTTCAGTATTGTATAAATTTTTTATAATCGAATATGTTTAGTTCATTTTTACGTTTTGACATTTATTCATGTAGGATGGATGTAAGTTCTGTATATGTTTTTACATATATGATATTATGATATTAATGTTATTAGACATTTTCTTTACAAAAAAGTCAATATATTTATGCATATATTATCTTTGTTATATCTCCATTAAGAAAGAATAAATTATTTGTGAAAAAATTTGTTTCTACACATGTCTACTGCATATACATCTCTACAAATTAATAATAACAACTCAAGAATAGTAATACAACATATCTTAATTTGTCGATTTTTTATGATATGAATCTTGATTTGTAATTTATTTTTGTAGATATTTTTTATATGAATACATGAAATAATTTATTTTATTCGATTGCAATAGTTTTCCTCACCACCCATGGGGTACTATTGTTGATGCGTTTTTTTTAGTGGTCTCCCCAGGAGGCCTAGTCTACTGAACAAATAATTAAAGTAATAATTATTAGGTTGGTGCAAAAATAATGTCGGTTTTCAACTTTTAACTTTAAATGCATATATCTCAGCTCAGAATAAACTGAATTAATCAAAATAAGGACCATTAAAATTTATACATTTTTGCCAACAAAAAACAAGTTTAGTTATTCCAGTAATATAAAATTCTACAGTTTTGAAATCGACGAATTCTTTGAAGGCGTTCTCAGCTGCTGCTTGTTGAAAATTTTCTCCTGCAAGCAGTTGTCGAGATGTTTGAACAAATGCTTGATAAAGCAACGAAATACGTCGATTTTTTTGACGTTTGGATAATTCACGAAAACTCTTTCTCATCTTTTATAGGCCAAGTTGAATATATTGTATATGTGTCATACCCGCCTAACCTTAAAAATATATTAAGATTATGTGGAGAAAATTGATGTTCAACTCATCCTATAAAAGATGAGAAAGAGTTCTCGTGAATTATATAAAATTCCCGCTTTTGAACTGCGTAGAAAGTTGACTGTAACCTGACCTTAAAAGTTGACGAAAAGTCGGCTTTTCGTTATGACGCGGTCGGCTTTTTGTTGTGACGCGAAGTCGGCTTTTAATGGTTTGGATTTTGAGACATTCGCCGACTTTAAGTAAGACTTAAAGTCGACTTTTGTCCTTAAAAAAGTCGACTTCGCTGCCAAGTCACTTTCGGTGAGAGTCGACTTCAAGTCGACTTAAAGTCGACTGTGTGCTCTTAGGGAATCGAAAAAACAAATTTTTTAATAAATTTCTAGAATTTACTAGATCGCAAGCAATCCAGACCTCAATATATTTGGCAGACAATTGCTTCTTTTTAAATAAGTATTTGTAATTATTTGGAAATCATTTAGAGAAATTTGGAAAACCATTTTCATAATTTGGAAAAGAGTACATACATAATTATAAGGCCATCTTTACGCCGACCGTTTGATACGCGTACTAAGTACTAGATTTGGACTAAATTGGCTTAATTAGTACGTACGATGGTGTAAACAATAAGGGCTATGACACACAAAATGCATAACGTAACATAAGCATGAGACCGCTGGACCAATGAACATCTTACGTAAATTAATATGGCGACTTTATGCTGGATGTTCATTGGTCCAGCGGTCTTATGCTATGCTTATGCGACGTTATGCATTTTGTGTGCAATAGCCTTAAGGCTATAAAGGCCATCACACACAAAATGCATAGCGTAGCATTAACGTTCTAATTAGTCTAACAATCAATAAGAAACGACTAACAATCGATTTGTAATAAAAAAAATGTAAAAAGTCAAAGTTGTCCGGCTAACTTCTAGGAGATCCTGATTGGTCACCGCAGCATTTGCCGGAGCTCAACCGCATATATGGAGTCTTTAGCATTAGAAAGTTTTGCAGTCTAGTGCAGCGACAAAGAACAGGCTGAACAGGCCTACCTGTCTTTTGCTTTCGTGTGCGTGTCAGCACACACCGTATCCCCTCCATATGCTGTAAGCATGCTGTTATTGCTGTTTTGTTTGAAGTCTGGCATAGCATACTACCACTAATACCACTGGTTCACTGATAAACAGTATTGGCATTGGCACAATTTCGAAGCCAAGTTACAACCAAATAAATGTTGGCGCAAAGAATATTATAAAAAATGGTGCATTGTGTAGCGAGCGGGTGTAACAATAGATCATCGAGAAAATCGAAGAAACAAGAGGAATTGGAAAAGAAACAAAGAATATCATTTTTCACGTATGTATAAAAAAGACAGAATATTAATTTTAGATTTTCTTGAGATCATATTTTGCTCACAAATACAAAACCTCAACTATTTCTTAAACGATATTTTAAGATTCTAAATTGAATTAAATTAGCCACATAAAAAAGAGATAAAATATATAAATGTGGAAAATACGTATATTATAGGTTTCCTAAAAATGATAAAAGAAGAAAAGCGTGGTGCAAAGCTATGAATATAACAGAAGCTTGTATAACACGAAATTCGACATTATGTTCCTTGCATTTCCAAAAGGATGCTTTTTATGGATCTCCAAAAACACGCATATGTTTAAAAGAAGATGCAATTCCTTTTGTAAGATTTTTTACAATTATATCATTTTCATATGTTGACTACTGTTATTCCATTTAAATTTTTATTACACCTACAATAAGGAATATACAGGGGGTGCAAGCGCTTACATGTGTAATCTAACTAATTATTAAATGTTAAATATGAGGAAAATATAAAACAACATTGTATGTTAATGTAGTTAACTAAACCAACATCAACATTGTGCAAGAAACAGACCAGACAATTAGAGACATACAATGATAGTGAACTACTTAACAAAGGAGAAGGTTCTACGACACCTGTATTTATAGATGTTAACAAGATAGAAACAGAACAGGACATTGATGTTACACAGGTATGTAAACATATAAGATGAGGGAATTAAATAGGAACGCAAAAATATATTTCTTAAGGGGATCCTGCAGTCGTATGATTTACCGACATTATCACATTAGAAGAAATCTTTGAATTGGCTTTACAGAATCGCAAAATTCTTTTACAGAATTAAAGTACGTGCAAAAATTTAGCGCGCAGCGGTCGTTTGTATTAAAAACAAAAAAAATTAAAAATTTACTTATTTTTGAAACGTAGAGCTGTCACCTGATGACAATATTTACTTAATACAAAAATACTGCAGTTTATATATACAAAATGAGATAGAGGCGCGCTAGGGAAAACATGTAAGAATAATATCATGCAAGTAGAACTAATTAAAATTCGAAAAATTCGCCTAGAAAAAAAGATTTTCTCTAATTGCATTTTATGAATGCAATGCAGGTTATTGTAGGTGCTATCCTTGTCTAGATCATTGTCTATACAAGGACAGATATAGATTGGTAACATGGAAAATGATAGAAAATGGTAATTTTGTGCGTAAAACATTCGGCTGCAGGATCCCCGTAAGGGGATCCTGCACTGACAGGCGAACTCCAGCGTGAAAGCGCCATCATCTAGCACGGAACTAAAAATGTCGATAATTTATCATAGTTTTCTATGTTTCCTGTGTTACCGATCTATACCTATCCTTGTCTAACGGATACATCTGTCCTTGTCAGATTGCATCGCCATGCATGCATGTAGTGCGCCACCGCATTTATAAAATTTTAGTGGGAAAAATCTTTTTTTCTAGGCTTTCAATCTTAGTTCTACTTGCACGATATTGTTCCTACATGTCCCTACCTCGCGCTGGTCTCATTTTGCATGCATGAATTAACTGTACAATTTTTGTATTTATCGAATATTGTGGTTAGGTGACAGCTCTACGTGCCGAAAATAAGTAAGATTTTTAATTTTTTTCGTTTTTGATATATATTCGACCAGCGCGAGCATTATTTT
This sequence comes from Harpagoxenus sublaevis, assembly GCA_030770355.1. Taxonomy (NCBI): domain Eukaryota; kingdom Metazoa; phylum Arthropoda; class Insecta; order Hymenoptera; family Formicidae; genus Harpagoxenus; species Harpagoxenus sublaevis. Next base: position 17,080 of record JASTWR010002319.1, read on the forward strand.
TATCTTACTTTTAATTGTGTAAAAGAGTTTTGCAATTCCGTAAAGCCAATTCAAAATTTCTTTTACCAAAAAAATGTCGGTATACAGACGGGCGCAGGATCCCCTTAAGGGGGGATCCTCATGTAGACGACTGAAAATAAAGGGATTTTCGGGAATTTTTTTAAGAGAAACTATTTAATAAATCGCTTTGATAAGTTTTGGGCTATTTTAGTTGAAGATTTAAGTACGTAAAAAAATTTTTTTTACTTTAAAAAAAAATTATATAATATGTTTATAGGGCGTAAGAAAAAGCGTCCGTTTTAAACGGCGGGCATTCTAGCTACTTGTTTCCTCGTCTGAAATAAAAAAACAAAAAGATTTCTTATTGTTTATAAACATAGTTTGTCGGTGAACCTAAAAAAATGCAAAAAAGTTGAAAATTGACAAAATGGCGGCACTTTAAACAAAAAAATGCAATTTTCACTCACAAATGTGAACTTTATTAATTCAATAAAAATTGTTAAAATTAATTATTTTATTAATTTTAGAGGTTCACCGACTAGTAAATTTAATAAACTATGTGTACGTACAGAGCCAATTTGATTGGTCAAATAGTTTTTGAGTTATCGTGCCCGCCAATTTCAAAAACGTGGTTTCGAGATAAACGCGTTTAAAGTTTTCGCCGCTCGTATACCCGCACGTATACCTGCGCGCAAGAAATGGCTGTGAGGCCTCTAAAACTTCGAATTTTTTATTGTAACCTTGGGAATATATTCCACGAATAGTGTACTATTGATTACAATAAAAAAAGAAAAATCGATTTTTTAGACTGTCTACATGAGGATCCCCCCTTAAGGGGATCCTGCAGTCGTCTGTAGAACTCTGTTTTACCCTTTTTTTGTGGGCGGATAAATCTTTGAATTGGCTTTACAGAATCAAAAACCCTTTTACACAATTAAAGTACGCATAAAAATAAAGGGCGCTCTGGACGAGTATTTATCAAAATCGAAAAAAAGTTAAAAATCTCACTTATTTTTTGCACGTACAGCTGTCACCTAACGACAATAATCAATGATTACAAAAATTGTACAGTTAATTCATGCAAAAAGGTCCCAGCGCGCGCTAGGGACAACATGTAGGAACAATATCATGCAAGTAGAACCAAGATTCAAAGCGTAGAAAAAAAGATTTATCTGCCCAAATTTTACAAATGCAAATACACAAGCAGAATGACAAGAAGAGCAGTATTGCGTGAAACAGTAGTGTCCGGATCTTGTCAGAGATGGCGCTGCCTGCAATCTGACAAGGACAGATATATCGTACAGGTATCCGTTAGACAAGGACAGGTATAGCACGGTAACACAGAAAACATAGTAAACAATCAAAATTATCGATTATTTTTAGTTCCGTGCTAGATCGTGGCGCTGTCACGTTGGAGTTCGCCTTTCACTTCAGGATCCCCTTAAGGGGATCCTAAACCGAAGGCCGAACTCCGACGATGTCGATAATGTCGATACGAAATGTGATTTTCGCACAGCTACCAGTTCTTTTTGGATTTATAGAATTAAAAATCCTTTTCCAGGATTAAAGTATAAACGCAAACGGATACGGCTCTGTTCGTGTTTTCATTAAAAAAGAAAAAAAAATTATATAACAAATAATTTGTTAAAGCAGAGAATAGTTGGTATATGAAAAGTACATATTTATATACCAGCTATTCATTGTAAATATAAATATGTACTTTCCATATACCAACTATTCTCTGCTTTAACAAATTATTTAACAAATTATTTAACAAATAATTTGTTAAAGCAGAGAATAGTTTGTATATAAAAAGTACATATTTATATTTATGCATTATAAGTATGCATACGTTTCAAATTCGCGCACTTTTGCATGCGCGTGCGGACACGGAGCATGCGCATGTGGCCACAGAGCTGACAGAGCATGCGCATGTGGCCGCGGGGCATGTTCATGTCGCTACCACAGTCGCTACATCTCGTCGGTATGACAGGTTTCATAACCTGAGAGTCGTCAACTTTAACGCTAAATATCTCGCTTCGTAGGTCAGACCGCCGCATTTTTCTGCCAGATTCTTTCATTTTATGCAAAAACGAATCGATTAAGCCTAATTTCTTCGATATTTGAGGTGCAGTAGGTATTCTAAATAAATACCTAATTTTTTTAAGTTTTTAGTCTGCAATTTACCATTAGACGCATTATTTTTGTACGTACTTTCAACACGTAAAAGGATTTTCAATTCTGTAAAGCCAATTCGGAGAAAATCACCCACATGTAAATATCGGTATCCAGGATCCCAGCCCTTAATTTAAGGAGGGTGGTTGCTCAAATAAAAATGATAAGAATTAGTTCAAATTTATGGAGGACATTCGTCTACGGGAATCTGTCGTCCATACCAAAATTATAGACAATTGTCTACATGGTTGTCGAGTAATTAATTATTGAATTATTGCGCTTTTAACATTTTTGCTATGTCGCCCGTGTATAAGAGTATATCAAAATGATAAGAATTAGTTAAAATTTATAGAGGATATTTGTCTATGGGAATCTGTCATTCATGCCAAAGTTGAAGACAATTGTCTGCATGGTTGTCGAGTTATTAGTTATTGAAATTTATAACTTCAATAATTAATAACTCGACAACCATGCAGACAATTGCCTTCAACTTTGGCATGGATGACAGATTTCCATAGACCAATATCCTCCATAAATTTTAACTAATTCTTATCATTTTTTTTAGCGGATTTGAGCAACCACTTGAAAACAATTGTCTGCATGGTTGTCAAGTAATTAATTATTGAAGTTATACTCTTATACATTGGAAACATTATACATAATTTATACATAGCAAAAATATTGAAAGGCAAACAACGCGTAAGTACGAGCAATGCGAAGACACCTATAAATTTTCCCCTCTTGTCGCGCCGCCTGCCACGCAGTGCTGCGATTTCGAGCCCGCGCACGGTGACGAATTTTCCCCTCCACTACGCATACAGAGTGACGCTCGGTCTATCGGTGTGTCGGCTTCGCTCGGCACGCCGAGCGAGAGGGAGAATATCACTCCCTCCTTGTCGCTCTCACATAGCTCGCGCGATCGACGATGTTTTTACGCTGGAAATGCTTTCTCGGCATCTCGGCGTGAATCTGAGTTGCCGATGCAGGTTAGGTGCACGATAATCAAAGAGCGATCTTTGGAATAGTGTAGACATGATTAGACATAATGTCAAAATGATTACTAAACATAAAAAAAATTATAGTAAAAAAGTATGTTTATCATTCTTGCAGAAATTTTCATGCTTTGACCCTGACCTATGACGTGCAATGGCCTTTAAGGACGTAAAGCATACGCTTCAGATAATTGATCAATCTCAATCGAGTTTGTAATCTACGGATGATGGAGCAATTAAGAAGCGATCGTTTTATGTTAGATATACTTGCAGAGAACTATAGGAAGTACGTTATTCCAAAAAAACAAGTGGTTTTCTGCTAAAATGTCATTAAAATGGAGCAATTAAATATCTCAATAGAGCAAGCGAGAAACAGTTGTTCTAGCAAAAATCAATAGGAAATGTTGACTAAACTCTTTGAGACATAGTTATAAACGATAGAGCTGTTATATTACGTTTGAATATTCCGCCTTTGGCTGCCGAACCATGTAGTTGCAATAGGCGGCCGATAGGTGGCGGCGGCGTCACTTGTGAAATGATTAAGGCCGGTATTCATAGTCGGATCTTATTTCAAGACCGTCTTAAGTAACGTCTTAAGGCGCTAATGCGGCTCTGTGATTGGTTCGTGACATCTTAAGATTGTACTTAAGACGGTCTTAAATATAAGATTCGACTATGAATACCGGCCTAAATTATTAATGTTTCAATAAAATATGCAATAAATCATTAAAATAATGATGGAGCAATAAGGAGCAATTAAGGAGCAATCGTTCTACACCGGATTTAATTGCATAGAGTTATTAGAAATATGTTTTTGAGTGAAAATTAGAAAATTTTAGTTTTTTGTAAATATCTTAAAAAATAATCATTTTAAAAGGGGAGCAATTGTTGATTCTGAGGGAGCAATCAGGGAGCAATCGTTTGAGCTATTGTTCATTAAAAAATATGAACTTCTAGCGCCAACTTATTTCCGGTGAAAATTTGTAGGGTTGTCGGTAATTTTGTCGATAAAACAGCGACGTCGTCGGAGTTCGGCCTTCGCTTCAGGATCCCCTTAAAGCAGAGCTGGGATTTAGTTGCACATTTCGGGCCGATTCCCGAGGCGACGCCTCCTATTCCCCCACTGCCGCTCGAGGCTCGGCGGCCGAGCCGCCGACAGCGCGCTTGACATTGTTTCTCAGGAGCGTCACGCGTGCTATACCTAGGATTGAACTACGATACATTTCCCCCGAACAATATTAAGTAGCTAGTTAGAACAGTCTTTTTTCAATAATTAATAATTGAAAATCTTTATATCATTATTATTATTAATATTCTATATATATATATTGTTGCTATTGAATTACATATTTAAATAAAACCTGTAATAATTATATAATATTTTATTTGGAACTCTTAGTTTGTGCGCTATACTTATAACAAAATTACATATTAGGCCATTTAGTTTCGCAATATATATAGAATACAATTGATTAAGAAATCGGTAAGCGTGGTGTGTGTAGAAATATGTACTATATATAATTATTATACAAATTATAATTAGGACAATAGTTTCACATTATAGTACATATAGTACATATTTCTACACACAGCACGCTTACCGATTTCTTAATCAATTGTATTCTATATATATTGCGAAAATAAATGGCCTAATATGTAATTTTGTTATAAGTATAGCGCACAAACTAGTTCCAAATAAAATATTATATAATTATCACAGGTTTTATTTAAATATGTAATTCAATAGCAACAATATATATATAGAATATTAATAATAATAATGATATAAAGATTTTAAATTAATAATTATTGAAAAAAAACTGTTCTAACTAGTTACTTAATATTGTTCGGGGGGAATGTATCGTAGTTCAATCCTACGTATAGCACGCGTGACGATCCTGAGAAACAATGTCAAGCGCGCTGTCGGCGGCTCGGCCGCCGAGCCTCGAGCAGCAGTGGGGGAATAGGAGGCGTCGCCTCGGGAATCGGCCCGAAATGTGCAACTAAATCCCAGCTCTGCCTTAAAGCATAGTTTTAGAGAGAGAGCAAATAA
>JASTWR010002320.1:0-22258 GCA_030770355.1 Harpagoxenus sublaevis
TTTTCCCCGAAGACGCGTCATCGTGCGTGGGTACGATGACCTGTGGCAGGCTGACAAGTCGAGATGCGTCCGTACTCGCGTTTCAATAGAGCTACCACTACATACTTACCGTCATCGATGTGCTGAGCAAGTATGCATGGGCCGTGCCACTCAAGAGTAAAGGCGGAAGCGAGACACCGACGTTATCGCTATATAATTCGAGACAGCAGAGGTGTTCCGAAAAACTTGCAAACCGATATGGGGAAGGAATTTTACAACGCTGACGTGCAGCGTCTCATGAAAAACACGGCATCAATCATTATTCTACATATTCGGTGATGAAAGCATCGGTCGTCGAGCGATTCAATCGCACGTTGAAGAACGACATGTGGAAGATGTTTACGCTCAATGGGACTTACAAGTGGGTCGACGCGTTTATCGCGACTCGTGTCGGATTACAACGCGCGCAAGCATCGAACGATCGGCGTGCGGCCCGTCGACGTTACTCCCCGCGATCGCCGAAGACTCTTGAACACGGTGTCCAGCGAGATAAAGATCGCGGTCCGGCAAAGTTCAAAGTAGGCGACCCGTACGCGTCAGCAAGTACAAGACAATTTTCGAGAAAGGTTACACGCCGAATTGGACGACCGAGGTTTTTAAAATTGTTAAAGTGCAGCGTACTAATCCCGTTACCTATACTCTACTCGAAGACTATCGAGGAAATCTGTGTCACCGAGGATTCTACGAGCACGAGCTGCATCGCGCGGGCCTATCCAGACGTGTATCTTGTGGAGAAAGTACTTCGCAGGAGAGGTGACGAGATTTATGTGAAATGGCTGGGATTCGACGGATCGCACAATTCATGGATACGCAAGGACAACGTGATTTAATATATAAAGACATTTATTTTTTACTGTATAAAAAATATGTAGAACATAAAAATATGTATTACATACAAGTGTAAAATATAAGTATAAAATATAAGTAAAAAATATGTATAAAACGAAATATGAAATATGAAATATGATATGATATGATATATAAGTATAAAATACATTTAAGAAAAATATGTAGAAAATAAAATATGAAATACATAAGTATATAATATGAAATATTAAATCATTTTTTATTATCCAATCTAATATAATATCTTTATTAACATCATGTCCAATATAAAACATTATATTTCATACATTGCATACATATAATACATACATACATTGCATACATATAATACATACATACATACATACATACATACATACATTACGTTATATGTTATATTACATACATTATACGTTCCGTTATACGTTATACTTTACGTTATACGTTATACATTACGTTATATATTACGTTATACGTTATACATTATACATTATACGTTATACATTATACGTTATACATTATACGTTATACGTTATACGTTATACTACATACATTACGTTATACATTACGTTATACATTACGTTATACGTTATATTACATACATTACGTTATACTTTACGTTATACGTTATACATTACGTTATACATTACGTTATACATTACGTTATACATTATATACGGTATATACATTATGTTACAAAGGTATTCGATAATGTCCCCACGGTAACGTATCGGTCGAATCCGGTAACATGTACCGCTTGTCGTCGTACGGACTCAGAGCGATTTTCGTCTCGGACACTGTACGCACTTGGTGCAGTTTCGATCTTATACACGACTGGCGCCGAGTCATTTCAATCTCGTCGTTCAGACACCGCGTGTAGTCGTCGAACGTTATAGTACGCGCTACGACGTTACTCTTGACACCTTTTGCTTTCTTAGTGTCTTTTTTACCATTGACTCGCAAAGCGTACATTTTCGCCCTGAGTCCAACGAATTCGGTCATGATCGTGCCATTATTTTCATCTTTCATCAAGCCCGGCACTTTCTTGTTCTCAAGCGGTATACCGTACGCGTTGTCGACCGAATAATCGCTCGTATCAAACCTAGCGATATCACGTTTCACGTTCTCGTACACATCCTCGCACTCTATACGGTAAATCAAACTGTCAGTGTCGGTGTACATAATTTTACATCTGTCGCTATACAGAGGAGACATGTACTCGTGATGAAATTCATACAAACATATCTTTGATATGTCGAGGATGCACATGCCTACGTAGATCGGTTTGTTAAATTTCACCTCGAGTTTGCGCATTTCTATTGCAACCAAATTTTCCGAAAATATACTTCTACTATGAAAATTTGGTTTAGCGATCATTGCCTCCGCGCCGTATCTACCCTCCCAATGAGTCAATAATTTTACGTCTACATGATTACGTACGTTTTCCATCGTTTTCCCGAAAACCGCGTTATTCATCAGTTTATATAAATTCTTTTCGAAATCGTTTGTCGCGCGCGTTCTAAATCGGGTGTTTAATTCGATGTAATCGCGAAGCCATGGAGATTGAGCGAATTGCAATACGCGATGTATTTTTGTAACTCGAAGGCCATGGCGCGTGCATTGCTGAAGGTTGCGATAGTGTATGACGTAGCGCTTCTTATCGCACACAGTCGCAAGGAGCTTGACCTGCCGCTTGCCTGGCGGCTTATCGCGCGTCGGACAGAACGGTAGGTCAGCGTGCGCGTCGTGTTTATTTTGTGGGTACTCCAGATCGACCTCGAGAATATAACCTGTGGGCGAATTCGTATCGATCGCGCTAAAATCAAAATTCGAAACGTCTTCGATCCATCGAAAATCGGCGTACGGTAGTGATTGGCATATTGCCCAACCGTACAAGTTGTTTACGTCGAAATACATTAGGTACGACGATGGTTTCGATGGATCGTACGACTGCATGTACTTGTTATTGGCTCGCGCGTATGTGCCTGAACATTGACTCAGACCGCCGCGAATACCGCGTTCGATAAACATTACCATATCTATATCGGTTAGCAGTTCGAAATTTACACGAGTATGCTTCAACATGGCGTCCCATGTGAAACCTGGCAATGTGTAGTAATAAACGGGGTCTAGTCCGTAACTTTTGATGCAACTGTCACGAAAATTTTCGAAAACGTCAGCCAATAACAATACATCTGTTTTTAAATACAGATCGCTGTATTCTCCCAAGGTTTGAATGGAGAATCGCTGCCAAACGTTCACGGCGTGCGCGTAATCGCTCTCGGATACAGTGTCACCGACCAATGAACTGTAAAATGATTCGCGCGGCGGTAAACGCGTGTCCTGCAATTTGTCCATGCAATCCACGTATTCGTAAGGAAAGACACCTTTTCGCGTCAGTAGTTCTAAATCGTGGACTGATAATTCGGAAAATTTGGAACGTACAATTTTTAATTTGTCCTTATCGAGGAAGGATGCCAATTTCTCGAGACTAGTGGTGAGAAATTTTAACGAATCGATGAACCGTAACTTTATATTGTTTCGCGAATCTGATTTATCGGCTGTGTCTTTAACGTTTTTCGTGAACGAGATATATTTTTCTTTAGTTAACGGTAGTACTTCGATCGAACCTTCGAACGCGGTAGCTATTTCCTTTATGATAAAATGTGCGTCATAGCCGGATAAATTGTGAAACACTACGGGAATGACATATGAGTCTTTATAGTTGAGATTGCAGTTTGAATGCGCGGGACCTCTGTAACGACCGGTCAGATGGCAATGATCGCGTACTCGCTCCTCATCGTCGTTTAGTGTGAACGGTTTTTCGCAAATGTGGCAGTGCGTCGCGCTGTGAAACGCATGCCACTGTTCTTTCGAGAGCGTTTCCATGAGGACATTGGTGGATAAAATACCTTTTACACGATGCGCTATTTCTTCGAGTTCGTTGGCGAACCACGCGACGCAATCCTTATCGCGGCGAAACCGATACGTACATAACGAGTCGTCGTAAGAGCACTGCACGTAGTATCCTATGCTAAATACCTCGTGGCGTTGATATGCGTACGTCGACGTTCTTTCATCCGCATCCATCTTCTCCAGGGTGCATTCGAGATCGGCGTACACCACAAACGGAAGCCGCTCCTTCCTGTTGTAGTTGCGGAAGCTCAACCATTTGTCGTCCTCGCTCGGTAGTCGGATGGCGCAGTCGTTCATCTCACTGAAGTCTACCGTGTGCGATTGCAACTTGTCGCTCGAACTAAAATAATGTAGACATCTGCAAAAAAATTTGCAATTTTTACATATATCTTTTATATAAAAAATATAATATATCGTATATTATGATTTTTTTGTTTAATGTATACTCACCGATCGCAAAAGTATTTCATGCCATTGTGTTTGTTCACTTGCGAGCTAACGAGGCGGGACAGGTTCTTTATCCACGCGAAATGTCCCACGTTGTAGTCTCGCGAGTCTTGCACATACAACAGATTAACGTGCTTTTCTCTCTTCCGGTCGGTGAGCTGTATCGGTAGAACGGTTAATGTTTTATGTCCCTCGATGGTGTAGACATTTATCGATACGTCATTGAGTCGTTAAATGTACTAATTCCTTTCAAAGACATTGGAAACTCAATGTCTTGTACATTTAACACGGTTGTATAATGCGGGTACGAAGTTTCCCGATTCACATTCTTTTCGATTGGATACAGCGCGGCGACCACCGACCACGCGAAACACGCATTGTCCATGGACCGAACGTTAATCACCGCTTTCTTCCTCAATATCTCTTGCGGTAATTCGAGGTGACACCCCGCGCGCATAGGATCATATCTGTTGATATTAATTGTAAGATCGAGGATACGCGATAGGGCCCACCCGCTATCTCGCTCCTGGAACTCTTCGAGTTTCGCCAGTGTGGGTTCGATTACGTGCCGCTCGTACCACTCGCGCATATCGGATGTACGAAAGAGAGCATAGTTATTCGTGTTCATACTCTTATTGTCACGTTTATCGCCTGTCACAAACTCACCGTTGAACACGGTATTCACTTTCACGCTGTTGTGTATTTGTATAGCGTTTTGCACTTTCTCGAGCACTATACTAGCAGCGTCCACCATAAATTGTCGCGGTTCGATATAGTCTGTGTTAATCACCGCACCGGTCAGTATACGGCTTTCGAACGCGGCATCGATCTCTCGCCAAACGAGTCTTTCCACGTTATTGCCACCGCCGCCACTACTGGTGCCCGCGACCACCAAATCACCACCGCTGTGTATAAAACGTCTGTCTAATTGAATTCTCGCACCCTCGAGTAGTCTGACATTCGACACCAATAAATGTCTATCTCCAGGCCAGAGCCGCGGACGCTTGGCGCGACAGTGCTCTTGGAGCTGTTCAACGGTTTCCTCGCATCGCTGTGCCCACGTGAAATACTCGCCCAAGGTAGCGACTTGGCGCGACTGCTCCAACAGTTCGAGCGCAATTTTATTGAGGTTTTTCATGTTTAAAAAATTTCTATTGCACTATTTTTAAATCTTTCTGCTCGCCGGAATCTTCCTTATATTTGCGACAGAATGTCTTTTAAATGCGAGAAAGTTATCTCTCCATGCGTCGCCTAGTGGTGTCGTTGCGAACTATACTGACGCGCAGACTTCCAAATCACATACTGTGGCTCTGACGCGCTTCACTCATCGTTATATATTTCATCTATCATTCTTTTCTCTCCTTCCAACTGGAGCATCACGTATCGTTTCTTCTTCTTCTATCTACTGCATAGTGTCATCATCTGATCTATTGTTCTTCATATGCGTTACAGAAAGGTAATATCCCTTGGACGTTGCGTTCTGCTTACGCGCTATTTTGTCCACAACGTCTAGCAGTTTGATCTCGGCGCTCGCTTTGTCATACGCGCTGCTATAACCGAATGGATCCACTGCATAGCGTTATCAGATCTATTGTTCTTCATATGCGTTACAGAAAGGTAATATCCCTTGGACGGTGAGTTCTGCTTACGCACTTTTTGTCTACAAATTCTAGCAGCCTGATCTCGGCGCTCGCTTTGTAACGCGCGACGCCGTAACCGAATGGCGTCGCGAAATATACCCCGATAAACAATAAAAAGGACACCCGAGGACATTGCGACGTTATAACCGAGCAACATCGCGAAACTTGTCCTGACACGCAACCCTGATGAACAATTCTTCCTGGAGAAAAAGTGATAAAGAGGACACCAAAAGACATCGCGCCGTTATAACCGAGTGACGCCGTGAAACATGCCCCGGCACGTTTACCGAAAACCCTCCGATAAACAGGTCTTCGGAGAAATAATGATGATCATGACCGCGACACCGCGACGGTTAAATCATTCTCATCGAGACAAACGTTTTTTATCACCGATATTTAATCGTGAATATTGTTTACATATTTAATCCACCTGAACAATGCATTCGCTTCGCATTAAGCGACGTCATAATCGAATGATGCAGTGAAACATGTCCTAACACGTTCGCTCAAAACCTTGATAAACACCTTTTCTCAGAATACGTTCTAGAAGCATTAATCCCCCCACCACGTCATAATTTTAAAAAAGGGTGTAGGGTGTTGCCGCGTATACGCTCCGTTAATTTTATGCGAACGGTCAGTCTTGTACAAACGGTCGACTTGTCATAACCGAGAGTGAAAAATATACTCCGCTGCGGGAAGCAACAGTGGTGCAAGCATGAATTATTACGTGCCGATTCCCGAAGCTGCAACTCCATCGAGTGAGAACAAGTGAGTTTCGTTTTATTTATAGAGTCTCCTATTTTATAATTTTTCCAATTTTATTATTATTTTAAAATTCATCGTTATTTTTTTCTACAGCACTTCATTGGAGCGTCGTGCGGTGCGTATACTCAACAGACGATACGCATTGACATCTACAGCTTACAAGTATTTGGATATTGGGATCAGCGTGAGACCTCCACACGGTTCCTTTGTGGAATTGGTCCTTGGCGACAACCGAGGATTTCAAATCGCGATGCACCATGGAACGTGGACGGTGCTCATCGATAGACGCATGGATGTCGAGCGACTCGTGCAGTCAACCGTCGGTCAGTCGCTGACTATTTAAGATCTAATACTCGAAGTTGTACAAATGCGTGACGATAAACTTGTAAAATTGTCATCGCGCAATACTTCTTTGTACATGAAACCTGCAACTATTCTCTTTTTACTCACGCTCGAACACTGCGTCGAGCATGTCTTCCGCGAGCTATATCAGCTTGCGAGAGAGGTTCATCGATTTTGCAAGTATTCTACAAAGAAATCGTATTACTGAAAAATGTGACGCCTTTAGTATCTTGCGCAGCTATTACGACCAAACGTCAATTGTAGATTGCGAACTCATAGCGTATGCTATGGATGATATTATGTATGATGCATCGAGAAAGAGATCTTTTGATGTAGTAGATTAACATGAGAATAAATGTATAACATATATCTAAAATATTTTTTACTTATTTAATTTTCCTTCCACATCCTCCTTATCTGTTCCTTATTAAAATATTAAAATTTAAATACCGAGCGTATGATGTGAATGAGATGGGTAGAGAGAACGCGAAGAGATGCGATATCGTAACTCTCAGATTACAATAACTGACCTACTGACCGATTTACCACTGCTTAGTCACACATAGTGACCCTCTATACAGAGTCTTGACATAAGCGATTACGATTGCAGCTCGAGCGTCGTCTCGTCGGGCGCGGACACGGGCGTCCCCCAAATTAAGGTAGGATAGCGTTTTTTTCTAAAACGCGGATTTTTCCGCAAACGGGAGCGTGAACGCGAACGCGGGCGGGCGGGCGGTGGCGGCGGCGCGGGCGGCGCTCCCTAACGCGGCACCCCTCCCCGGGCGGACCCTACGCGACCCTAACGCGGCACCCCTCCCCCGCGCGGACCCTACGCGACCCTAACGCGGCACCCCTCCCCCCGCGTGATGTCATCCCCCTCGACCCTCGGTTACCCCCCTCACCCCCCTCGCGTGACGTCATCCCCCTCGACCCTCGGTTACCCCCCCCCCGCCCCTCACCCCCCCTCATTGCCCCTTGTCCCAGAACTTTCTTATTATCACTACTGCCATCTTGCGCTTATTCTGATATCTAGCGATTAACGCGTCATAAGCGATCGAGTAATTTTCCGCGGATAACGGTAGGTTTCTTACTACTTTAAGCGCCTCTCCCGATAGCGAGGCCAACAAATATTGATACTTCTCCATGGAGGAGATATTCCGATTCTCGTGAATGGCGGTGTTATATAACGATGAACGAGGGCCAAAGCGCGAGATCTCCGGAGAATTGCGGAAGCGAGATTTTAGGCAGTCGGATAGACGACGTTTGAACCGGGGCCTGAGGGGACACGGTGGTCGCCTGCGGGGCGGGGGCGAGCGCATGATACCGTTCCCTCACGGTCCAAAGCATTTTGTCGAATTCCTTCCGGATCGCGTCCTCGGCATCATAATCGGCGTCCGGGGTGTCCTGTATAATTTTGAGGTGCAGAGCTTCGAAGTCATCCGCGGTCTTTGACACGCTCGCGAAACGGGTAAAAAATGTGCCCCTAAACCCCACATCGGTCAACGCCTGCACGGAAAGCTCGTGCACCTCCCGCATCCTCCGGACGCACAACTCGCGTTTGTTTCTAGTGGAAGCCGACATTATGGAACGACAACCAAAACTTAGAACTACTGAGACTCAAGCACGATAGCTATTCAATAACGAAAGGTTAATTACAGGAAGATGAGTCGCGAGAATATGTATTTTCACTAATGTAATCTAAGAGTAATAACAATATAATATATCGCTGACTGACACAGGTTAACCGGTTACGACGAGAAACTCACTCGAGCAATCGTTGCGCTGGATCGGTGTTCCAGCAGGGATGTGTTACGCGCGACGTTACGACTCGGGGTATACGACGCGAGACTGTGCTGCGTGCTGTGTCACGACACGCGGTATGTGACGCGAGGATGCGTTACGGGCGGCGCTACGACGCGCGGTCTACGACACGAGGATGTGTCACGCGCGGCGCCCCGACACGAGGTATGCGACACGACGATGTGTAGCGGGCGGCGCTACGACACGTGGTATATGACTCTACGACTACGGCGTACGACGCGAGCACAATCTACGTCACCAGCGTCTACTTACGACAGCGGTATACGACGCGAGCAACTATACGACATGAGCCATACGACTCGAGCGACCATACGACATAAGCGCTTAGTATGACACGATTATATTCGGACCCTTACAAGAGCGCTAAATGTTTAATATCCGGAACCAGTGCCGACAAATAATATTCGATCGATGGCAAATATGTTTGTACGAATTCCGACGTTCGGAATAATATGTTTTCGAGTCGCACCAAAATAGACTCAGCAACAGCGAGGATAATGGGTCGCACGACTGTTGAGCGCGAGTCTGGGTAGAAAAAACTGTGTACGCGCGGCCCGGCTCGCGACCGAGGGTCAAGGCCGCCGACAGCTAGGCGAAAACGTATGGCTTACCCGAGAATATTCTAGTTGAATATTTCGGGTATTGTGCTCTAATAATTATTATTGGAATAATTACCGCGAGAATTGCAAATGCGCGACTAATGCAGATAACGACAGTGGCACGCGTTACGACTAATAAGAAGTTCGCGCGAACATTCTCGTCGCGATGCGAAATTAGAATTACGGACGAGAGATATCACGCGCGAGACTATAAATTTAACACACCACGCGTTATTGCAGCGCGATTACAAGCAAGACGAAGCTACGACAATTTTACGAAGCGAAATAAGCGAGAGGTCGGCGGTATTTCACTACGCGAATATCCGGCTCGAAGGACCAATGAGCGGGGGGGTATTAATGCTATTCCCGGGGGGCGAGATTTTCTATAGTTTTGCTCGACGGACCAGAGGGGGGTAATTATAATCCCCTCGCTACTAATTGCGATAAAGCGAGAAAATAAGAAATGCGTATGCAAGCGAAAGCGAAAGCGACTCACCGTTTGGGCGCCCGTCGTCTCCCGGTAGGCTCCGCCGATTCTCGCTCTGTCCCCGTTCCGTCTCCTGGTGGTCGGATTCGTCCGGTCCAGAGTGCAGGCGAATGCAGCGGGATCCGCGGGACGGCAAGCAGGCACAAAGGCAGGCACAAGCAGGCACAAAAGCAGGCACAAAGCAGGCAAAAGCGCAAGCAGGCGAGGCAGGCGAAAGATCGGTCCCCAAGAAAGGGGGGGAGATCGCGATCGGGCGTCCCGAAACTTCGTGCGCGAATTTAGACTTCTTGCGACGAGAGTCTGGCGATGAGTATCTCGCGGTTCTGGAACGTGAGCCGCGAGCGAGTATTTGTTCCCCTTTTGGGGGTAATCGCTGCCGTCGGTGGATAAACGATGGCAGCACCAATTGGTGAGTCGCATAAATTCAAAATTGTCCTTATCGCGATTCACCGACGTCCCGCGAACGTTAACAAATAGCAAACTAATAATTAAATATATGTTAAACGAGTCTAATACAGTGATTCTAATAATTCTATAATGAACAAAAGCAAAGAGCAAAATAAAATACAGAAGAGTATATACATACAAGGCGATACGCCGAACAACATATATATATATATATACCGTAAGTCGAGGTAAATCGCTTGGGAGATGAATGGGGAACCAAAAACAAGAAAGAAAGTTGATATAAACATAGGTCCAAAAATGCGTTGTTTTCGAGTTATCGCCATTTTTATGTTGAAATTTGAAATTGCCTTGCTTTCAAATTTTTTTATCAAAATTCAAACAAGAGGTGGTTTTTATAAGTTTCAAAACCTAACTGAGGTCAAATAAAAGTTGCGGGCTGCTTTAGCACTACCCAGGATGCACCACGTGGAGGTACAGCCCGCTTAACATCCCTTGGCAGAGATTAGGATCCCACAGTTCGTCACTCCTGTGGTATTTAATGACTCGAAACCCTCTCTGCCGTGTGTGTGTGTGTGTGAGAGTGTGAGTGTGAGTGTGATAATACGATAATTATATGAGGTGTTCGAAATGACCTCCTTCTGCATGAATGCAGGCTTTAAGCCTTTTTTTTAAGGAGTCCCGAACTCTTTGAAGGACTTCCGGATTGTCCCTAATGTTTTCAAATCCATTAGTAATTTTTTGTCTCAATTCATGGACGTTATTAACTGGCCGTTTATAAAAAAAAGATTTTAAATGACCCCAAAGATAAAATCCGAAGTCCGGAAGTCCTTCAAAGAGTTCGGGACTCCTTAGAAAGAAGGCTTATAAGAGCCTGCATTCATGCAGAAGGAGGTCATTTCGAACACCTCATATAATTATCGTATTATCACACTCACACTCACACTCTCACACGCACACACACACAAACAAACAAACACGGCAGAGAGGGTTTGGAGTCATTAAATACCACAGGAGTGACGAACTGTGGGGTCCTGATCTCTGCCAAGGGATGCTAAGCGGGCTGTACCTCCACGTGGTGCATCCTGGGTAGTGCTAACGCAGCCCGCAACTTTTATTTGACCTTGGTTAGGTTTTGAAACTTATAAAAACCACCTCTTGTTTGAATTTTGATAAAAAAATTTGAAAGCAAGGCAATTTCAAATTTCAACATAAAAATGGCGATAACTCAAAAACAACGCATTTTTGGACCTATGTTTATATCAACTTTCTTTCTTGTTTTTGGTTCCCCATTCATCTCCCAAGCGATTTACCTCGACTTACGGGACACCCTGTATATATATATATATATATATATATATATATATATATATATATATATACTGGGTGCATCATTTTAAGTGATTCAGCTGAATAACATGAAAAATTGCAATGTAATCAAAAAATGTTTTAGACAAAAGTCGTATGGTTTCAAGGGGGACATAAGATGGTGGCAATGATTTGACCTTGGATGGTCGTTTGAAGCTCACGTGAATGTTACCTCCAATTTCTTACATGCAACCCCCTATATTGTAGTATATCGTTTGAAAGGGCATAAAATAAGAAAATTTTTGGCGCTAACCAGAGGTTAATACGTTGACCCGTTCGGGAGTTATTTAAGGTCAAAAATTGACTTTTTCCAACTTTGACCTTAAATAACTCCCGAACGGATTAACGTATCGACCTCTGGTTTGCGCCAAAATTTTTCTTATTTTATGCCCTTTCAAACGGTATACTGCAATATGGGAGTTTTACTTAAAATTTTTTAGTGTCCCAGGGTGCTTTAACTCAAAAATTTGAAATGGAACTCCCCATATTGTAGTTTACTGTTTGAAAGGGCATAAAATAAGAAAAATTTTGGCGCAAACCAGAGGTCGATACGTTAATCCGTTCGGGAGTTATTTAAGGTCAAAGTTGGAAAAAGTCAATTTTTGACCTTAAATAACTCCCGAACGGGTCAACGTATTAACCTCTGGTTAGCGCCAAAAATTTTCTTATTTTATGCCCTTTCAAACGATATACTACAATATAGGGGGTTGCATGTAAGAAATTGGAGGTAACGTTCACGTCAGCTTCAAACGACCATCTAAGGTCAAATCATTGCCACCATCTTATGTCCCCCTTGAAACCATACGACTTTTGTCTAAAACATTTTTTGATTACATTGCAATTTTTCATGTTATTCAGCTGAATCACTTAAAATGATACACCCTGTATATATATATATAAAAATAATATTTTATTAATAAAGTATACTTTTTTTTTTATCAATAAAGTATTAAAATTGTTAACAGTGTTAATTAAATAAATAATAAATATGTAAATGAAATGGGCAATAAATTAATTTGATAAATTATTATTTAAATAAAAATGTATAAAAAGCGAAATTAAGGGATTAAGAAATAAAACATTAAATTAAATAATTTAATATTGAATTAATAAATTTTAAAATAATAATTAAAGAAATGTATTGCAGGAAAATAAAACAACAACGATGTGTATTAAAATATTTTATTGTTAGTAAATTTTACTAATTTCCTTCTATTTTTTTTCTATTGCTTTCACATATCTGAAGAGATTAATTAAACGAACTCGGATATATGTTCGTGTTCAAACGAGGCACAAAATAACATCGCGTGGTAGTTGAATTGGTTGTATTTTGTCATGTATAATATCAGCCAATTTATTAAATATTAATTAATCTTTTCGAAGATTTGATCCGTGATATTTTTCGAATTCGATATTCATTATTCGCGCAGTTGCTATCATATCTTCTGAGGGGTACATACATTTACCGCGAGAAATAAATTGTATCCAATCTCCGTTGTTTATAGTCGGCATTTCTCGAGTTTCGACTCGAGAAATGCAGCCATATTTCGAGCCGAACCTGCTCGAACCGTTCCGGAAACAGTCGAGTATGACGTATGTATGGTGACATCCCCACTATTCCGTATTTCTGCGCAATGGGTTACCACCAAGTGAGCATACCCTTGTCTTTGTATCATGAGTGATTACAACGAAAATTCATTCTGCGCCGAGCGCAGTGATTACCACGACAATTCATTCTGCGCCGAGCGCAGTGATTACAACAAAAATTTATTCTGCGCCGTGCGCAGTGATTACCACGACAATTCATTCTGCGCCGTGCGCAGTGATTACCACGCAAATCCATTCTGCGCCGTGCGCAGTAAGTCTTATCATAATAAAAAAATGCGCTACTTTTTTAATATAAAAATAATGAAACGAAATTGTGCAAGAAGAGTAAATATCAATATATACGTGCGCATGGGTGGCATTTATATCTTACCTGTCAGAGTAGAAATTGCTATTCTCTAATGGGTAGACATGATTGCAACCCGTGTCACGTGGACTACAACAGCGTGTTTACTATCATGTAAGTACATTTTCACTCTTCAATTCTCAAAAATTTCTTAAACCTGACTCCTTAGATGTCTTCAACTTTTTAAACATTGGTCATAGCGCTTCGGGCTATAAAAGTCATCGATAGAACTCTTAAGGGGCCTCCAAAAACTCCGATCAGAACTGTCGAATTCGAGAAAAAATTTCTCGTACGAGGTTCGTGCACCGATTTTCTTGCACGCCGGTCGAATTCGCACGAGACCTTGCCATTTATGCTAATTAGCCTCTCGTGAACCCCCCTATGTCGCTCGTTTTCTCGTGCGATGTCCGTGCACCGATTTCGCTGCACGCTGGTCGGATTCGTACGGGACCTTGACACTTATGCTAATTGGCCTCTCATAAGCCCGCCTATATCGGTCGATTTGTCACACTAAGCTCGTGCAGCGATTTCGTTGCACGACGGTCGGATTCGATCGGGACCTTGATGCTCGTGCCATTTGGCTCCTCCCGAACCCACCTATATCGGTCATTTTGTGACACAAGGTCTGTGCAGCGATCTCGTTGCACCGTCGGTAGATCTGGATAAAACTATGTTTTTCGGGTTCGTTGCTGTCCAATTAACACGAATCCATCAACAGTTTCCGCAAAAGTTGTCTGTGCAAGGCATTCGTTGCACAGGTATCGGATCAAATTTGGGACTCGATTATCGTGTTCTCCGACACTCCTTTATTGTGCCCCTATCGCTCGTTTTCGCGCAAAAGGTCTGTGCAGCTCGTTTGTTGCACAGCCGTCGAACCTTGACGGGAATGCTATTATTGTGTTCGCCGACACTCACTTAACCTATTAAAATCGTTTCCTCCAGGAGGAGAGGTCCGTGCAGAGCTTTTGCTGCACGCTTATTGAACTTTGATAAAAACACGTGAAGCGTGTTCCTTGTGGCCTGTCATGGCCTGCACTATAGCCCTCTCCTGCAGAAGACGTACGTGCACGGTTCTCGGTGCACGGAAATGCGTTGGTGACGGAAATCACCCGGGTGAACCGGCATCAATGAATGCTATCGCGTCACTATTCCTCGCGAAAGTGCTTTATAACGTGATTTTCGTGCACACTGTGTCGTCTTTATCGTACCATGCACCGATGCATGGATCAAGATACGCTGTCGCGCAATAACGCTGAATCACGGGTTTTCCCCTTTTATATAAGTATCTACAACCAAATCAAAATGAAAAGGCTGGGGAAACCAAAAGTAAACTCGTCATTCTAAATCGAACTAAACGTAAAATTGTTTGATCTTGCCTCGCTCGACGATTAACGAATACGCAAAGTATACGGAAAACAAACTTTATAAATCTGTCGCACGGTACCATGACCGAGGACCTACATAATCAGTCACGCCTCGCATGGCGTATTTACATATGCAGAAAATAAACCTTACGTACTACTTATTAAACTATTTGATCTCGCGCTCTGCGTGAGGAACAAACGGAAATTATTTATCGCGATATGCCTAGCTTAAATAAAATAATAATTGCTCTATTAAGCGTGAGATAGTTAAGCAGGGGTTTCCTCCAAGAACAGATAGTTGGAATGCGTTATTTTAGACCTGGAACACACGCCTAGTGTGTCAGCGACGATGTCCGGTGACGCGTTCTAAAATTAGAACTGATTTCAGAAATCCGATAGTGGAGACGCGTTGCGAGGGACCTGGTACACGTCCCAATCGGGTCGGCGTCAGCGTACGATAACTCGTTCGCTAAGTAGCTACGCAGGTATTTTCTTCGAGAACTGATAGTTGTATTGCACTATTTGAGACCTAGTACCCACACCTAGTTGGTCGGCGTCAATATCCGATGACGCGTTCTAAATTTAGAGTTTGTTTCCGAAATGCGATAATGCGAACGTATTGCGAGGGACCTGGTACACGTCCCAGTCGGGTCGGCGTCGAGATACGATAACGCGTTCGCTATGTAACTACGTAGGGGTCATCTCCGAGAGCTGACTGCGGGGACGTCCTCTTGAGGACCTAGGACACGGGCCTAGGGGGTCGGCGTCAAAGTCGGAGGGCTGGAAATGGACCCAGCCAGTTTCCGCCTGGAAGTCGGGTGCCAAACGGTCGAGGGACATCCCAAAGAGGGTGCGCATAGGTCGGCGTCAACATCCGGTGACCAGAATCGCCCACGGGCATCTTCTCCAGGAAAGTCGACTGCCAACGATCTAAAGAGCATCCCCGAGAGGGTGCGCACAGGTCGGCGTCAACCTCCGACCAAAACTCCGAGAAGTCGAAACCTGGTGCAGCGGTGCTGTCTGGGGAGGTCCCACACATGGTACCTGCAGTGGAAATTTCCACGTCCGGGCCCCACGATAAGAATTACGGGGCACACACGCGTCAACCACGCGAAAACAGCGTGTCGGCATGTGCGAAAACATGCAAAAATGGATGACGTCAGCGTGGCGTGATCGCGAATATAGAATAATTTAGGAATAATTCTCTATCGTTTTGTCGCTCGCAAATTATTTCGCTCGCTGATTTGTTTAGACGCTTTCCTATTCTAATGCGTGGGATTCGCTAAAGAAATTAGGGGCTGAGTTTACATTAAACTTTTTATTCTTAATAACCCAACATTTTTAACACTTTCCACATTTTGAGCATTTGTGGCAATTATAACATAAATTATTCTCTTTGTTTCTTCTCGAGTTTCTCATCTTGTTTCCTCTACCCCGAGGCTTGGCTTGCGTTCCGACGCTCCGCACTGTTGTCCTCACTTGATTTGACTCTGAGGTCTGCGTGGCCGCGTCTCGAAACTCTACCGTCCGGTATTCCCTGCCACCTGGCTTGGGAGAGGGAGGAAGCGGAGAGACAGGACGAGGTATGTCAAACTCCCTTAGGATATCTGCAACCTTTGGTGTTGAAGTTGCTGGAAGGAACGGTTTGGTTAGGTTATGGGATAAGAAAGATGTCGGTAAAGGCGGGCAACTGGCACCGAGAATTGGTGAGAGTTCACCTAGACGTCTGGCGTCTATTAATGTCTCTTTTCTAGTTGCTAGGCTACCTTCTTTTACAGGCGACTGGGCGCCGGTGATAGGACTCTCCAGGGAAGGGAGCGACCTGTTTTTTGAGCGACTAGCGCTGGTTTCCTGGCGGCTGGCGCCGGGGAGCGGATCTATAACGACGACTTTTCTCGGAGGGTCCGGGAATAGGTCCGTCGACGAGCGCTTCGCGCTAGGAGGCGGCTGAGCGCCGTTCGCAAGGCAGTCGCTAAGGACGACCTTGCGTTTGGTGGCGTAGCACCTTAGAGGCAGCGGCTGTGTCCTCCGGCGAACCGAGGAGCGCGCTACGACCTCTTCACCGGCGACCCGGGAAGGGCTTCGGGTGTGCTTCGAGAGCGGCGTCTTGAAGCTGGGATGTCCGCCCTGGCCGGCTGCTCGAAATACTCCGAGTTTTCCTCGCGTCGGGCTCTCTTTATATACCCGAAAATCTATTGACAACGGGGTTGCTAGGAAACCTGCGTTTCCTGAATTTTGCAATCTGTCAATTCGCGACTTGAAACTTCTCGCTTTCTCGGCGACTTGAAACTCTCCGCTTTTAATGACATGAAATTGTCCCGCGCGCATCGTATATTCTAACCACGCTTTCTGTCGCGGACACAACGTGCCGTCGGAGCGGAGGTTTTCTGTCGCAGACACCACGTGTCGCCGGAGCGGAGGTTTTCCTGGAGGCTGGTGGCTGACGGAGGTTGCCACAAATAACAACCCAAGAGTGGGGATAGAATAAGTGGTAGGGAGCCACAGCGAGCAACGTTGCTCTTGGCAGTCTATCGGATACAGTCGTAGCGTGCGGACGTTCTACGCACTGTATATAACAACCGGTAACTCCCGCGTGATTGCGCGTTAAATTTCTCGTTCTACAATAGCGAGCGGTAAATAGCTACCATTTGTAATACGACACATTGCGTGCGTGAAGGGAAACATTGTAATAAATACAAAATTCAACGATTTATAATAAATAATTCGTCTTTAGTGAAAGTCGTGTCTCAAGATTAATTTAACATACTTACCTTCTACTCACCTTGTCTCACGGCGGTGATACAACGTTGTCCATTGACTCCTTGGTGGTGCGAGACTCCGGGGAAGTTCATCATCGGCGACGATCCATCCTGGGCAGGAACCTGAAACAGAAGAAAATAAATTAGTATAGTTAATAATCGAGGCCAGCGGATATCCGATACGGAGAGCGCAGCGACGGTGATGGTCCATTGGGGCATCCACTTATAACACAAAGCGGATATTTAACAATCGTTAATTATATATATGAGAGCGGTAAGTTGGTATGCGGTGACGCGAGGATCCAGGGGACCCGACAGCAGTAAGCAGCTACCTGGTATGCGGTGAAGCGAGGATCCGGGGAAGCGGCAGCGACGGTGATGATCCATCTGGGACACACACCTGCAACAGAGGGGAGAAGTTACCCTAACTAATAATAGAGATTATATCTCGAGCACACCTTCTCGGTAGTTATAGGTCAAACCGAGTGGCGACCGTGATTTTGGAAGTGATAACGCGTCTCCCACACTCTCAGACGGCCACGTCCGGCTACAACAGCACATGACAGTGCCGGGGGGGGGGGGAAGGGCGCAGTTAATGCGCACAGGAGGTATCTTCTCCCCCCTTCGCCCCTCCCCTCGGAACGGGAGGAGGACGTTGCTGTCGGCAATACTGCATGCATACCCTGCCCACTAAAACTCCTGCGGATGTCCCTCACGGCGCTCGTTGTCATGGGGAGCCTCGGAAAACGCACTGATTCTTCCGGGGCCCCCCAGCGCCAGGCCCAGAATTGGGCGCCATCCCGGGAGACGCCGACCGGCGTCTCCCCCGGCTCTTTGGAGCCGCCTCCTGAGACCACCGCGGCGGAATGGGGGGACATCCACCCAGACCGCCGCCCCTCTAGCAGGGGTGGGTTATGCTGCGGGCGTGCGGTAAACCCCGCCCGCACGCTCGCTCCACCCCCGCGGTCCCCCCTTTAATTTTTTTTGGGGGGGACCCGTACGTACGGCCGTTGGACGGCGTTGCCGACGGCAACGGCCTCCTCACGTTCCGAGGGGGGGGGCGAAGGGGGGAGAAGATGCCTCCTGTGCGCACTAACTGTGCCCTTCTCCCCCCGGCACTGTCATGTGCTGTCACCCCCCGAAACCAGAATCGCGACGGGGGGGCCGCTCCTGGGCCTGCGCCGTCGTAAAAAATAACGCCGCCGCCGTGGTGGCGGCGGCGGTCTGCGGCCCGGATCTACCCCGTCGCTCCAGTTGCTGTCACTGGAGGGGGGTGGTGCTTCCCCCCTCCTGACGCGTTCGGCTGCCTCCTTCTGCGACATGACTGCGCCGCAGAAGGAAACGAACGCCCTCCATTTGACCTCGCCCTCCTCTCCCCCGGTCACCGCCGCGGCGATGATGGTTGGGAGGGCGAGGTCGTCTCCTACACTTGCCCGGAGGACACGGCGCTGCTCCTCCCACGCTGGGCAAAACTCCAGCGTATGCTGCGCCGTGTCTGCCTCCTCCGGGCAGTGATGGCAGCGCGTGGTGCGCTCCTTCCTGATTCGGCACAGGTATTCACCGAAGCACCCATGCCCGGTGATCACCTGTGCCGCGTGGAACGTAAGGCCTTTCCCCTTACGCCCCATTCACTTCCTTAGGACCGGCCGGATTGCCTCCTTGACCCTCCTCCCCCACAATTGGGGGTTCGCGAGAAACTCCTCCCAATCTCGCAGGAGGGTCGCTTTGGCCTGGAGCTTCAGCGCCCTCTTAACCCTCGCCGTGATGACACCCCCCCGGCCCTGATCGCCTTGGTCCGTGTATACACGCGTGTATGTGACCTGGCGATCAGGTGAATCGGGGGGATTCCGGCAAGGGTAGTCGCCCCCACGTGCGACACGGTCCGGTAGGCCCTGGCGGCTCTGTTGGCTATAAGCCTCTGTACCGCCGCCAGCTGCCCACCAAGGCGGGCATTGCTGCCCACCTTTTCTTCCCACACCGGTGCTGCGTATAGCAGCACCGAGTGGACCGTGGCCACGTAGAGGCGACGCACGCTCCCGCTGGCCCCGCCAATGTTTGGCAGTAGCCTGGCCAAACTATTGGCCACCGCCCTTGTTTTTGGGACCACGCGGGAAACGTGTTCGCCAAAGCTCCTTCTCCGGTCGATCCACACCCCCAGATATAGGAGGTGGGGAGTGATCGGGACCTCCGTCCCCTCCACCCGGACGCTGAGTCCTCCCGGGGGTGGCCCCCCCCGCGAGGCGACCGTTGTAGTACATGGTCGCTTGCGTTTTCTGGGGGGCCACTTTTAGACCCAGCGCCCGGATAGCGCGCACCACGCTCGCCGCCGCCACGTTGGCTAGCCTGATTGCCTCCCGCCAGCCCTCCCCGCTGACCCCCAGGAATATGTCGTCTGCATATCCTGTGAGCCAGCATCCTCTGGGGAGGGCCACCCCGAGGACCAGGTCGTAGGCGATGATCCAAAGCAGGGGTCCCAACACCGACCCCTGCGGAACACCGCGCTCCACGAGCCTGATCCTCAGGACCCCGTCCTGGTCCGTGTACCTCAAGCCTCTGTCCCGGAAGTAGTCCCCGACGACCCTAATGAGGTAGGGAGGGACGCCGAACCGCACTAGCGCCCTCCCTATTACCTCCCAGGGGAGGGTGTTGAAGGCGTTGACGACGTCAAACGACACCCCCAACACCACTCCCCCCTCCTCAATCTCGGCCTCCGTGCGGGAGAGGACGCGCCTAATCGCGTCCACCGTTGACCTCCCCGCACGGAAGCCGAACTGGTCGTCGGAGAGACCTCTTCCCTCCCCCGGGGACAGCAGGTGCTGGACGAGGCTCTCGGCAATGATCCTCTCGAAGATCTTGCCCACCTCATCCAGCAGGCACACGGGCCTGTACGCGGACGGGGAGTCCGCTGGCTTTCCCGCCTTTGGCAGGAGGACCAGGCTGGCCTCCTTCCATCTTTTGGGGAACCGGCCGGCACGCAGGCATGCGGTAAAGTGATCCCGCATCCAGCCGGCCAGCTCCCCCGCGGCCAAGACCCAGACCCTCCCTGGGATCCCGTCGGGGCCGGGGGCCTTCCGCCCCTTGACCCCGCGAATGGCCCTCGTCACCTCCTCCTCGCTGACTCCCAGGTCCTCCCTCCATTCCGGAGCTCTCGTCTCCGGAAAGAGGACCTCTCCTCCCCTGTCGGCGGGGAATAGTGTTTCCACCACCCCGCCGACAAACTGGGGGGCCAGCGATTCCGTAAGCGGGGGCGTCCACGGCCTGAGCTTGTCCAGGACAAGCCTGTACGGACGCCCCCACGGATCCTCCGAGAGCGTGGCGAGGAGCTCCTTCCAGGCCTTCCTCTTGGCCGCGAAGATGGCGCGGGAGAGTTCCTGGCGGGCAGAACGCCAGGCCTCCCCCGTCTCCCTCTCGTCGAGGGCACCGCGCCCAGCGCGGGCCCTTAACCACCGCCGGCACGCGCGCACGGACGAGTGCCGAAGCTCGGCGACCTCGCCCGTCCACCAGTAGGCGGCTCGCCGGGAGGGAAGGGCGCGGACGCGGGGCATCGCCACGTCGCACGCTCGCGACGCGGCCTCCACCAATCGACCCGCCTCCGCGTCCACATTCACCTCCCCCGTCCCCTCGGCAAGGGCGTCGCTCTCCGCCCTTCCCCAGGTTAGGACCAGGGTCGCCGCTAATAGGCGATCCCGGTCCAACCTCCTGAGGGCTTATCTCCGCCGCGTTTTCTCCGCGGCGCGGCGGCGGGACAGCACTGCCGGAGGCGTGGCCCGGACCATCATTTCGATGTAACGATGGTCCGACAGAGACTCCAAGTCTGTGGCCACCCTCCAGCCGTGTATCTCGCGCGCGGCAGGGGGGGTCGCCCAGGTGAGGTCGATCACCGAAGCCCCCTGCCGGCGCACACATGTGCATACTCGGACCGTGTTCACGAGACACAGGCCGAGCCCCGCCGCCCACCCCTCCAGTACGCTGCCCCTCGCGTCAGTGCGCGGGGAACCCCAGAGCGTGGATTTCGCACTGAAGTCCCCCGCCACTATGACCCAGTGGGGCATCGGCGGACGCATCCCTCCATGTCGTGGAGCGTCCGCCCGAACCTGGCCAGGTCCCAACTCGGAGTTAGAAGGGATTCGCGTCCCCGTGGGGGCCGAGATGAAGGTACTCGGCCTCTGGTTGGATGGCACCTGGAGTTTCGGCGGGCACTTCGCTCGCCTTACTCCCAGAGTCCTGGGTGTGGCAAACGGCCTGGCCAGGCTTATGCCAAATCTGGGAGGGGCGAGCGGTAGGGCTCGCCGACTGTACGCCGCGACCGTGCACGCCGTGGCACTCTATGGCGCCCCGGTGTGGGTGTCAGCTGCGGAGGGGTCGCGTCATATACAGACGCGACTGAGACAAATGCAGCGATCAATCGCGTTGAGAGTGTCACGCGCGTATCGCACGGTCTCGCATGCGGCGGCTACGACTCTGGCGGGTCTCCCCCCATTAGTGCTTGCAGCTCGTCAATACGCTGAAGTGCATAGGCGGACAAGGGAG
>JASTWR010002321.1:0-22247 GCA_030770355.1 Harpagoxenus sublaevis
TGATGTGGTTTATTTAGCCTCAGCGGCTACTTTAAAAAAAATATACATTTTACATGTTATTAATTGTCGCTTGGGAATTTACAAGTGGTCCAACATTTGTTGCAAGGATTGGGGAAACCCAAGAAGAACCCAACCAGACCAGGTCAATTAGTTCAATAGATAAATATTCGATTAACAGTTCGTACAATTCTCTCACACATACACCTCTTTAACATATTTGCTCGCTTTTCTTCTAAATGCATTAACATTGTCAATTGATTTTATACCATTAGGTAAGTCATTATAAATTTTAAAGCCGTTGTACATTAGTGTTTGTTGCGATTTTGTTTGATTTCGCTTTGAGATACAAATATTATTGCGCTGTCGTGTATTGTAAGAGTGGGTTTCGCCCACAAGTTTTAAACTTTCCGCAAGATACGACGGATTTATTTTTAGTTTCATTTTATGTGCAAATATAAGTGTATTCAAAGCAATTCTTTGTCGAACATTAAAGAAATGTAACGCATTTAATATTAGATTTATCGGTGTGAACTTACTACATCTAATAATTGCACGCATCGCTCGGTTTTGCGCTTTTTGTAACAAATTAAGTTCAGTTTTGCCGACGTTTAAGAAAATTGTAGAACAATAGTCAAAGTGCGGGGCAATTATACTTTTGTAAATAATAGTTCTAGTTAGTGGCGACATTGAGTCTCCAATTCTAAATAAAAAATTTACTTTCTTTGAAATCTTTTTAATTATGTACTTTACGTGTTCACTAAAGTTTAAATGTTTGTCAATCATAATACCAAGGTATTTAATTGTTTCAACGTTCTCAATATTATTATCTTCAATTTTAATATTGCATTTTTCGCTTGTCATAGAGGTCCGCACACCTCTTACCAGGATAAATTTAGTTTTTGCAACATTCAAACTTATCATATTATTTTTTAACCAAATTGATAAATTCTTTAAATCATAATTAATTTTGTTTTCAATTTCAATAGAGTTGGAGCTACTGTAGTATACAATTGTGTCGTCCGCGAACATTTTACATTTACAATATTTTAATACTTTCTTTTTAAATCATTAATATAAATAAAAGAAAAGGATTGGGCCCAATATTGAGCTTTGTGGAACACCATATATGGTTCTTCTTTTTGAGGAGGTGACATTGTTGAATTTGACTTGCTGAGTTCTATCAGTTAAATAACTCTTAAACCATTTAAGTACATTATTTTTTATCCCGCATTTGTTAAGTTTAATAATTAATTTCTTTCTGTCAATAGTCTCGAAAGCTCTTTTAAAATCAAGGAATGTTACTCCAGTCTTTTGTTTGTTATCACAGCTAATTTTCCATTCATTCAAGACACTTTGCAATGCGGTCTCGCAAGATGGCTTTCACGAAAACCAGATTGCTCTGGCACTAAAGTATTATTCTTATCAAGATACATAATTAATTGCTTATGAACTACGGTCTTAAGAATTTTTTCAAATGTCGGCAGTACATTTATTGGTCTAAATTCGCTAGCTTTTATAGTATTTTGTATCTTCTGGATAGGCGTAATTACTGAGTTTTTCCACTCAGCTGGAAATTCGCCAGTTCTTAAAGATACATTTACTAATTTAACAAATTGATCGTCAATATAAGGCCACGCTTTTTTAATTATTTCTGCGTTAATTCCATCTTCTGTACACGCTTTGTTTTCTAATTTATTTACAATTTCAAACAAGTCTTTGGAATTAACTTCGTCAAAATTTTGCCAACCTTCTATATTATTATCTATAGTATTAGTTATCACAATTATGATTATTATTTTGACTAGAGTTTAATGTTGCATCGTTAATTTCGGTTATACTGTTAATAAAAAATTTATTAAAATTATCAGCAATATCTTCGTCTTTATCATAGATTTTTTCGTTAAATTGAACTTTACTAACACTATTTTTTGGTTTTTTACTCACAATTTGTTTTAAATGCTTCCATAATTTATTACTATCATTTTTATTTTTATCAATATTCGAGTCGTTATATTCTCTTTTTTTTCTTCTGTTTAATTAATTTAGTTAATTTATTTCTAATTTTCTTAAATTCAGTCCAATAAATGTCTTCTTTAGTATCTTTAGCAATTTTATAAATCTTATTTTCCTTATTTTTTAAATATTTTATTTTGTTATCAAACCATTCTTTGCTTTTCCATTTGTTAATTACTTTAAATTTAGTCAAAGGTATTACTTGGTTTAACGTTTCTTCAATTGATTCGATCACATGATTAGCTATACTATTTACATTATTGTCCTTAGATTTATCTATCTTATTAATCGTCTTAGTTAGAATTTTTGCAAACTTAATATTGTCAAATTTTTTATAATTTCTGCCGATGAAATATTTTTGCCTATCAAGAGACACGGTAGTGTCTCGCGCCAAGTACGCGCGGAGCAAGACAGCCGTGGCTCTATATACGCGACGCGACGAGTTGCGAGTACCCGAGATTTTTAGATCTCGATAACCAGTGAACGGATCAAGTTCTAACTAGGCTTATTGTAAAGCTTGGACCAAATTTATATAATAAAAGTGTTTTTATATTTCCGCTACGTGTCCTACGAGCGGAGATATTACGATGCATTACGATGCAAATTCCGATCCTGAAAATTTTCATTTAAGATACGTCCATTCTCCGTTTGCTGTGTTCGCTACGGCGCGGCGCTTGAGTCTAATTTTCTTGTGGCGTTCATACCCTTGCCGTTATGCGGCGCTCTAGTCTCTACGCGTAGAGATTGGTAGAGATGCGTTAGTTCGATCGATCGATCACATGTGAGGTGACAGGAGTAAACATAACCGTAAAGTGGCCCATACACGTCGCGAGTCCGGCTCGGCTCGGTTTCCACTCGTTCGTGGGTGAGATGTTACGAGACGGGCTCGGCGTCCGACGAGCCAAATTTCGGGACTATTCGGGAGTGTGTGTGTGGTGAAAAACGTTTGAGTCCGGCTCGCGAATCAAAGTCGTACATGTTATGGGCTGCTTTAGACGTCCGCGTCGCATCGTCGAGATTAGATCAACGGGATCAACGTTTATAGAATCGAGACTATTCGGGAGTGTGTGTGTGTGTGGTGAAAAACGATCGAGTCCGGTTCGCGAATCAAGCTCGCCGAGCCGGACTCGCGAATCAAACTCGTACATATAATTGGCCACTTCAGACGTCCGCGTCGTCAAGAAATATTTCGCGTCGTCGCGTCCGAACACTCCGAACGGAGTACATGAGTGCTAGAGTGACAGAGTTCGCGCCTTGCGGATGGCTGGTTTCTGGGATACACCCTGTGCGAGGGTCGCGAGGTTATATCTATCGTACGTATTGCTTTTTCTCGCGGTCACGCTCGCGTTCCCCGCTCGCGTTTTCTCTCTCTTTCTCTCTCTCTCTCTCTCTCTCTCTCTCTTTCCCTCCCTCTCTCTCTCTCTCTCTCTCTCTCTCTCTCTCTCTCTCTCTCTCTCTCTCTCTCTCTCTCTCTCTCTCTCTCTCTCTCTCTCTCTCTCTCTCGGTGAGTACCGCATGCTGCTCTGCTTCTTTGCTCCTGCTTTTTGAGAACTCTGTTGCTGCCGTGGGCTGCCTTCGGGCTGTTTTGTTGCAGGTCTGGGCAAGTCTCTTGTTGTTTGTTGAGATGCATATTTAATCTTTCTATCCTTGCAACGGCAGTGCCTGATATCTTTGAGGAAAGAGATTATTATTCTAACCTCACTTTCGCCTGATCTTTGGATACCTGTGCATGAGTTACCATCCTAATCGTGCATGTGGCGACAACTGTGGGCCTTGAGACATACTACCATCCGTTACCCACCGGACTGCTGTACATACTGGTTCTTCTCTCAGCTGGTGTCAGTGGATAATTATGCAGCGTGCGTGCACCAAGTGTAAGAAGTCTATCGCGAAGGAGTCTGCCGAGTGCGAGTGTAAAAAACTTTTTCATCCTGGTTGTGCCCTTGCATATGCTGCGACAAAATATGCGGAGAGTTGCTGCAAGTCGCTGGCTGCTTCACTGGTCGTACATCCGACGCCTAGTGAGGTGAATGCCGAGTTGTCTGTTGCCCTTCCTGCCATGGCTTCTCCTACTGCTCTGGGCGCTGGGGTTGTTGCTCCTTCTGGAGCTCAATCCCAGTCTACCAATGCACTTCTGCAACAGATTCTATCCAGATTTGATGAATCCGACAGGAAGGTTACAGCCAGGTTTGACAGATCTGACAAGAAGATTTCAGATTTTATTAAACATCAGGAGACAGTTAATGCCAATTTTGCGCGAAAACTTGACCAAATACCGGAACTTTTGAGAATTGTTTCTAGCCATGGTGAAAGGATTGCAGCGCTAGAAGCTCGCGGCACGCATTCGTTGAACTCTCAATATTCTGACTGTCGGTTCTCTGCTGCATCGCGAGTCGCGCGAACCTCAGAGATAATTATTTCTGGCATCCCTAATTCATTATCTGTCACATCCAGCGAACTCGTCACCGGTGTTTTTCGCGCGCTTGGCGTATCCCAGCTTGCCTCTGATGTGCTTGAGACTCGCGATGTGGGGAGGAGTGATGCGTCGGTTGTGCGTGATGTGGCGCCTGCCTCAGATCCTCTTGCTAGCACTGCTGGCCGAAGGTCAGTTATAGTCGTACTCAAGTCGCGTGAGATTCGTGATTATATACTTAAAGTCATGCGCCGTAAACGTCGACTTATTATCAACGAGGTTTTCTCAAGTGATGTCCCTGGACACATATATGTAAATGAACTCCTTCCTACAGACACTTATAAATTGTTGCGCCAAACGCGAGTTAGGGCCAAGCAGTTACTTTACAACCATGTATGGTGCACGAACGGAATGATTTTTGTCCGGAGGGTGCATGGCCAGCCTCCCATATTGATTACTTCTGAGGCTGATTTAGCAGGGCTTCAATGACCCTCGGCTGATGCTGGCTATGTTCCTTCTGCTTCCATGACCTGGCCTTCTACATATGCACATGCGAGCCTCTCCTTTTCACCACGATAAAATATTTATGATTTATAAGCTTCTTCACACACTTTATGTTCAACATTATAATCGTTTTATGCTTAAGTAAGTTCTACATAGGTCTAGTTTACGTGGTTATACTTGTTCTTTTGTTTGAGAGAGCACAATAACTGAATTTCGTTGATTTTCAATTCTTCAGCAGTATTTCAGATCATTTTACATTTTTCAACGAAATTTTGGTTATGTGACGCAACATTACTATATTAGTTATGTATATTCAAACGTCTTTCACTCGAATTATTTTGTCTTATGATAAGTCGTGAAGCATTGGCTAAAGTGGAAATAGTATTACCTTTTGCTTAATTGTCATTATTATCTTCATTGTTTCCACTTTCGCTTTCTGCTCTATTGTTGTTATCACACTGCGTCTTGTATCTTTAAGTTTAAACATATTCTAACTTCTGTCTTTTGTACTTCGCTCTTGCTTATTTCATATATATCTTTGTATAATTCACTATTTGCCTAAAGTCTTGACTATGGCAGAATAAAAATCAATCAATCAATCAATCTCTCTCTTTCTCTCTCTCTCTCTCTCTCTCTCTGCTCTCTCCTCTCTCGGTGAGTACCGCATGTTGCTGCGTTTCCTTGCTCTGGCTTTCGGCGAACACCATCTCTGCCGTAACTGCCTTCGGGCCGTTTTTGTTACAGATTTAAGCAAGTGTTTCGTTGCTTGTTAAGACAGATATTTCATCTTTCTTTCCTTGCAACTGCTGTGCTGGATATCTTGGAGTACAAGTTCACTTCTCATTCTAACCTCACTTTTGCCTGATCTTGGGATTGTGCATGAATTACCATCCGATTTGCGCACGTGGCGACATCTCTGGGCTTTGATACACGCCACCAACTGTTACCCTCAGAACTGCCGCTCTGCATTTTGGTTCTACTCTTCGCTGTAGTCATCTCATCAATCATGCCACAATTGAGGAGTGATGACACAACAAATGCGCTTTTACGTCAACTTGTCGAGCAGACAAAGTTGTCGAAGCGCGATCTGATGCGCGATTCTCCGCTTTAGACTGACAAACTCAACCAGTTAAATAGCCTAGCTAAAAGTGTCGACCGCAACAGTCAGCGTATTGCTGAGTTGGAGCAGCAGTGTGCTGCTCTCACGAATGAAGTGCGTGGTTTAAAGAGCAGATTAAAAAGCGAATTAAGAAGTGAATTAAAGAGCGAACTAAAGTGTGAATTAAAGAGAGATCTGAGTGGTCCTCATCTTGTCCCGCAGCCTTCCGCGTCTCGAGTCTTGCGAACATCGGATATTATTATTTCCGGGTTACCGGGTTCTCTGACCGACACATCGGAACAGCTCGTCTCTAGTGTTTTTCGCGCGCTGGGTACACCGCAGCTTGTTCCTGATGTTCTCGAGACTCGTGACGTGGGGAGTAGTGTCGTGTCCGCGAAGTCTGCGACGCACGGTGTGGCGCCTAGCACTGATTCTGCCTCTGATCGTTTTGTCCCTGCTGTCAGACGGCGATCTATAATTGTCGTACTTAAGTCGCGGCAGATTCGCGACTACATTCTCAGTGCTATGCGCCGTAAACGTCGACTGTCTGTCAACGATGTTTTCTCTAATGATGTCCCCGGCCATATTTATATTAACGAACTGCTTCCTACGGATATTTACAAATTGTTGCGCCGGACTCGAGTTATAGCCGGGCAGTTATCTTTTAAGCACGTATGGTGCACGAACGGTATGATTTTTGTCCGCAAGGCACATGGTCAGTCTCCTATATTGATTACTTCTGAGGCTGATTTAGCGGGGCTTCAATGACCCTAGGCTGATGCTGGCTGTGTTCCTTCTGTTTCTGTGACCCGGCTTAACTTATATATTTCCCACGATCTTGTAGACTCAGACATTTGTGATGGCACATGCATGCCGCTCTTATTCACCACTATAACGCGATGATCGCTTTAGGTTTAATGAAAGTTCCACATACGCACATGCGAGTCACTCTTTTTCACCACGATGAAATATTTAATTATTTATAAGCTTTTTCACTTTATGTTCAACATTACAATCGTTTTATGCTCAAGTCTATATTAGTCTAGTTACGTGGTTATACTTGTCCTTTATTTGAGAGAGCATAATAACTGAATTTCGTTGACTCATAATTCTTCAGCAGTATTTAGATAATTTCACTTTTCAACGAAATTCTTAGCTTTACATTCTTAGCTGTATATTTCGCTACTTATTTACTACAAGTGTATTTTCAACGATATTCTTAGCTTTACATTCTTAGCTGTATATTTCGCTACTTATTTACTACAAATGTATTTTCAACGAAATTCTTAGCTTTATATTCTTAGCTGTATATTTCACTACTTATTTACCATAAGTGTATTTCTTTGTTTTTATCTGCTTTTATTGTACCTTTGCCCTTTAGCTTTTGCTTGGGCATAATAAACCTAATCAATCAATCAATCAATCAATCTCTCTCTCTCTCTCTCTCTCTCTCTCTCTCTCTCTCTCTCTCTTTGGTGAGTACGGTGTGTGCACGTCCGCTGTACTGCCTTCGGGCTCATTTGTTGCAGGTTTATGCAAGTCTTTTTGTTGCTCGTCACGTGCGGTTGCAGTGCGCATCGTGCTTTCGCTGGATCCTTGCTGGTTGCATGGCGAGTGTTTCTCATTATTGCATATCAATTCTGAGAGTCATTCCATGAAGGATGTCGATCTCTCTGCGCATGTGCCTGCCGCTTGATCTGCTCTTTCCTACACCTTCTGTCCCGGCGTGCCATCGAGGTTAACATCGATATTGACGTGTCGATTGACTGTCGTGTGACTTCAAGTTCTCACTAGCGGCGCCTTCACAGTGCAGATGTGTGTGATGTGAATCGGGTACTGATGCGTGTATACCGTGTGCTCGATGATTGACTTCGCCCATACCTGTATAATTTAAGTATCGTTCTCAAATTATTGTGTAAGTTAGTCTTTTATTGCATAGTGATCCTATGATTTGTTGGTATGCATTATCTTGTAGCATATACAGCTCAGCAATTTCACTTTTACGCTTCGTGTAAATAACATGTAACATAGAGCGATTAAGTCAAGATTCTTGCATGACATTTGTACATATCATATCTTGCCTTGTAAATAACATGTAACATAGATCGATTAAGTCAAGATTCTTGCATGACATTTTGTACATGTCATATCTTGCCTTGTTCGAGTGATATGTACGCTTTCAGAATTTTATTATTTTGAGGCATTATATTATCAGTCGTTGCTACCAATTATGCTTGTTTTATACTTTTATGCATAAGTCTGCGTATGTTGCAATTTGTGAATTGCTTCTTCACCGTACTTTATTTTATTTTCGTGCGATCGCCTTTTGCGTGAGTGTTGCAGCTTGACTCTGCGTCTCTCTGACATATACCGTGTGTGTAGTTTATTAGGTATGTTGTCTGCGTGCACTAGGTGCAAAAAGACGATTGCGACTGCCTCTGTTGTGTGTGAGTGTGGGAGATTATTTCATCCTGGTTGCGTCAAGCCATACGCGGTTACCACAAAGGCTGACACTTGTTGCAGATCATTGTCGTCTTTAAAGTTACCTTCTACTCCTCAGGTTAGTGATACCTTCACCGTCTTTCAGCTTTGACGTGATGGCTTCTCCCGGGGGCACCGATACTCTATCGCAGGCTCAGTCGCAATCACGGTGTGACGGCTCTACCAATGAGCTTTTGCTTCGCTTAACCGAACAGCTTAGTGCGTCTAACGTTAACTTCAATGAGCAGTTGCGTGAGTCGAATAGTCGTTTTTCTGCTTTTGTTGAGGAGCAGCGGCGTACTAACAGCGAACTTATAGATAAGCTTGATAAGCTGAGTTGTATTGCGAGCAGAGTCGAGTCCAATAGTAATCGTATTGTAGAGTTGGAGCAACAATGCGCTGCTCTTAGGAGTGAGATCCGTGAGCTGAGAGGTGATCAAGGTCGTTTGCCTGTTCCGCCGACTCAATCTGAAAATGAGCTGATAATATCGGGTCTGCCAAGCGTATTGTCTATTGCTCCCTCGGTGTGCGTGCGTAATGTATTCGCTGCTCTTGACATTCAGCCTGATCTGACTTGCCATGTTCTTGATGTCAGGGCTGTCAAACGTAAACCTCCCTCTGAGGCATCTGGCACATCACCGCCGTCTTCTTCTTCGGTTGTTGTTACCTTAGCTTCTTCGGCTGTGCGCGATATTGTAATTACCAAAAAGCGTGCTCGGAACACTCTTAAACAGAGGGAGGTTTGCGATAATCACTCTGATCGGGCAGTTCACGTCAACGAACTGCTTCCGAGGGAGACCTATAGCTTGCTTCAGCAAACGAAACGCGTTGCCAAGGAAAGGTTGTTTAAGTACGTATGGGTGAGGGATGGACGCGTTCGGGTCAGGCGGTCTGATGGCGGTCCCGTAATACAGATAAATACTACTACTGATCTTGACTTGCTTGCTTGACGTGTACATTTCGGTCGCTCACCGTCCTCTGTATCATTTCGTCGTCCGGTTTCGCGAACTTCGCACTTCAGCATTGCACATTTTAATGCGAACTCTCTTCGTGGTCATATCGACTTTATTCGATCTTATTTCCATAATCACTTCTATCATATAATCTCGGTTTCTGAGACATGGCTGAATGCTAACGTCTCAGATGAACTTGTTGCCTTGGATGATTACTTCCTTATCCGCCATGATCGAGTAAGTCGGATTGGTGGTGGAGTGGCATGTTATGTGCATAAATCACTCAAGGCTAGGATTTTAGCTACCTCTAGTAATGTATGCGTTAATGAGCCCGAGTTTCTTCTTGTCGAAGTGTGTCTGTCGAGCGGCGATTCGGTGCTTCTTGCATCTGTTTATAGGAGACCCAAGGGCTTTTTTCTACATGAGTTTGTTGAGTCATTCATTCGATTCTCACATCTTTATAAGAACATAATTATCAGCGGCGATCTGAACTGCAATCTAGTGTCGACGAATACCGAAGCGCAGTACCTACGAGAAATCATGTCAAGTTTGTCCTTACATATTGTGGACTCTGGTCCTACCCATCATACAGCTTGTTCTGACACATGGCTTGACATTTTTGCGGTGGATGATGCGGATAAGGTGTCATTATTCGAGAAATCTGCGAGCCCTTTCATCGCTGGGCATGATATCATTGCGCTTTCTTTAACACTGAATGCTAATCATACATCCGATCTAGCCATGTCTCGGCGTAATTATAGGCGCATAGATTGTTCGGAGTTCACTGAATTTCTTAGATCTGTAGCTGGTGAGGTGAGGGCCGCGATAGAGGGACTGTCTAGTGATGCGGATGTCGATGGATTTTGTGAGGTACTGTCTCATTACTTATTAAGGGCACTTGACATCTTTGCTCCCTTGCGTGAGTTTGTTGTTAGGAAGCCTCCAGTGAGATGGCTTACTAGGGAACTGGTTGATTGTTTACATACTCGTAACCGGTTATATAAGCGTGCTAAACGTACCAACTGCTTGTTAGGCTATGCTGTGTATCGACTTTTCCGCAATCAGCTGAATGCTGACATCAAACAAGCGAAGAGTGAATTTTACTTTAAGTCTCTTGTTAGCATTACTAATCCGGCGAAACTTTGGAGGGAACTGGCACGACTTGGACTTGCGAAGTCATCTTACACTTCTCCTCTGCATTTCTTTACTTCCAATCAGCTCAACTCGTACTATTCCTCTGTTTCCAATGCTCATCCTCCTTGCTTATACTCCGACTTCATTTCTGCCATTGCTTCCGTAAATCGTCCTTCTGATCGTCCTGAGTTTGTTTTCTCTTCTATTTCTCCTCAATCTGTTTTCAAGTTTATTTCTACCCAGTCTATTTACTCTCATGCCTCTGGTTCCGATGGTATTCCTCTTTATGCTCTCCGTATTTCATGGCCGGTTATTTCATCCTGTATCACATCTTTGTTTAACCGCTCACTGGACTCTGCTCTGTTTCCATCTAAGTGGAAGAAGGCATATATTCGCCCTCTCTCCAAGATCCGCACACCTTTGTCTCCATCTGACACCAGACCAATTGCGAACCTACCTGAGCTATCTAAACTACTTGAGAGATTGGTGGCTTCGCAGATTGTTGAGTACTTGAATCGATATAATATCTTAAATCCTAGGCAATCTGCATATCGTGTGGGTTACAGCACGCAGTCTGCACTCCTGCGCGTTTGCAATGACATTAGGCAGGGAATTGACGTTGGACTCTTGACGATAATGATATTATTCGACTTCAGTAAGGCGTTTGACACAGTCCCTCATTTGCGACTGCTTATTAAACTTAAGGAGATTGGCTTCTCTGATGCGGTTCTTAATTGGATCTTCTCCTATCTAACCGGGCGTTCTCAATCTGTTATTGATGATACAGGCAATCTTTCGGATTGGATCTTCACTTCTTCTGGCGTTCCTCAGGGCTCTGTGCTTGGCCCGTTATTGTTTTCATTGTTTATTAACGATATACGTAATATACTCTCTTATGTGTTCCATATGGTTTTTGCTGATGATATTCAAATTTACCGTCAGTGCTCACCTGCTGATCTCCCCCTGGCGTTGGAGTTAATGTCGGAAGTTGCCAATGCTATTTTTGATTATGCTAACGGTAACGGACTTATGCTCAACCCAGCTAAGTCCAAGGTCATCATTTTTGTCAGCCAAGCTTATGTCTGTGCTATTGATTATAGCTGTTTATCTCCTATTATTGTGAATGGCACTCCTCTTCCATTTGTGAGTGAAGTGAGAAACTTGGGAGTGATGTTTACGTCCAATCTTTCTTGGACAAAGCATATTTCGCTTGTCTCACAAAGGGTTAACTTTGCGTTGCACAATTTGAAGTTCAATAAAAATTCTCTTTCCACCAGCCTTAGAATAAAACTTGTGGTCACTCTCATCATGCCTCACATTGACTACTGCTGTCTTGTGTATCATGGTCTGAGTAGTGAGTTGAATACCAAATTGCAACGTCTTGTCAATAGCTGCATTCGCTTTATATTCACTCTAAAATATGATGAACATGTTACTCCGTATAGGCGTCAACTTGGGTGGCTCACCGTTGAGAATAGACGGCTCTACTTTCTTGGATGTCAGATTTATCGTATTCTTTATATGAGTTCGCCTATGTATCTGCGGGAACTATTTACTGCTCCAGATCCGTCACTGAGGAGATCTAACCGTCTGGCTTCATTGGCCACTCAAAGTTTCCTCATTCCGGCTCATAGAACCACTGCATACAGAAATTCTTTTCTGCTGTCGTCAATATACTTTTGGCATTCTCTTCCTGATGTTATAAAATCAGCATCTTCCCTTCCTGCCTTCAAGAGTCTTCTTAGTACCTTCTTGCATTCGTCTGAAGCTGAGTGATTGGGTCATTTCTTTCTTTTTCTGCTTTTAGTTTTGTCTATTTTTGCCTGCGTGGTGCTTTCTAGTTTAAGTGCGCTAGTCTTAGTTGCGATTCGATTAGTTCTAAGTTAATTTGATTAGTTTTAAGTTGCGTTAATTATAAGTAGTTTAAGTGCTGTAGTTTGTTATGCTTAATTTGCATGTATGTTACTGCTTTGTTACTTGGTTTTGCCCTTTAGCCTTGCTTGGGCATATTAAATATATATCAATATCAATATCAATATCAATATCAATATCTCTCTCTCTCTCTCTCTCTCTCTCTCTCTCTCTCTCTCTCTCTCTCTCTAATAATGACTATCAAATATATCTGAAAAAATTAAATCTAAATATTTTTTGTATTATAACACAAAAATTATATCTGACAGTGACATCCTTAATTAAATGTGCAGTGTAGTTGGTATTATAAATAATAATTGCCTTATTTTGTTAACAAACTTTACTATACATATATTATCTACTATGACATTCTGCCAATAGCATCGTACATGCCAAATTCTGTATCAAATCTGTTTTTCTTTAGACAAAATTTATTTATAACAAACACTGCATAATGTGCTCTCGACAAATTTGACTTTGCCTAATGTATTCATATTTTATGTCTTAATTTTTTTAATGATTTATAAATTTATACAAACTACACCGCACATTTAAGGATGTCAAACTCTCAGATATAATTTTTGTAAGTTATAATACAAAAAATATTTACATTTGATTTTATCAGACATAAATGTCGATGTCGATAGACATTATGGCGTTTGATGTATCTATAACAAAAAGAGGTGATATCCGTACAAAATTACCTTTTACAAAAAGGTAAAAAAAAAGACGCCAAGCACGCGTGGTGTACCTTGAAAAAATCGAAATAGTTATCTTTGTACCTCGAAAAAATCCAAGTAATATCATTACCTTGAAAAAATCGAAGTAATATATTTACTTTGAAAAAATTGAAGTAGTTATCTTTGTACCTCGAAAAAATCCAAGTAATATCTTTACCTTGAAAAAATCGAAGTAATATATTTATTACAAAAAAAAGAAATGATATCTTTAAATTATGCGCCAATTAAATATATATTATATCAAAAAATAACTATTGGTCTTTTAAAAAATGTATTGCCATTGAAGTGAAAAAATTAATATAAAATGTGAAAAATTTTAGTGAAAAAAACTTGGCGCTGCTAAATTTTAAAATATTTAAAAGCAATAAATAACTAATTTAAAATATTAAATTGATAATTACAATGTGAATGTAGAGA
Organism: Harpagoxenus sublaevis; assembly: GCA_030770355.1. Classification (NCBI taxonomy): domain Eukaryota; kingdom Metazoa; phylum Arthropoda; class Insecta; order Hymenoptera; family Formicidae; genus Harpagoxenus; species Harpagoxenus sublaevis. The sequence continues at coordinate 13,666 of JASTWR010002321.1, forward strand.
CTTTCACACATTAATTTAAAGTACTTTTTCCATTTATAGAAAATGTTTTATTAATATATATTATTATGTTTAGCAGCGCCAAGTTTTTTTCACTAAAATTTTTCACATCTTATATTAATTTTTTCACTTCAATGGGAATACATTTTTTAAAAGACCAATAGTTATTTTTTGATATAATATATATTTAATTGGCGCATAATTTAAAGATATCATTTCTTTTTTTTTGTAATAAATATATTACTTCGATTTTTTCAAGGTAAAGATATTACTTGGATTTTTTCGAGGTACAAAGATAACTACTTCAATTTTTTCAAAGTAAATATATTACTTCGATTTTTTCAAGGTAATGATATTACTTGGATTTTTTCGATTTAAGTTACGTTGCTTTTTTGTCAATTTAATACTTAGGATATCATAGTCAGTTATTCTTGGGGAATCCCAAACGTCGCAATTCAAAAATTCATTTGAATAAGCTAAATCAATCATTGTTTGTGAATTATTTGTAACGCGTGTAAACGTCGGGACATAGTTCTTAAGTCCCAATTCACCCATAAGTAATTGAAGCTTATTTGAATAGTAACTATTTTTACTAATGTCTATATTGAAATCACCAATTAAAATAAACTGTCCATTTTCAGCAAAGTTATTAGTAATTTCTTGTAAAATATCCATAAAAAGTGCATCACTCGCACTAGGTGAGTGATACACAACAGCAATAATTATTTCATTTAGTAATTGAATTGAAAACGTTAAATTCCACGTATTAGAAGAATAGTTTTTATTATTAATGATTTTAAATTGCGTCATTTCTAAAATAAACAAGAATACCGCCAGTAAATTTGTTTTCTGAATTTACTCTAATGTGATTATAATTTTCAATTAATAATTTAGCGTCATTTATGTCTTCTGTAACTCGAGCTTCAGTTAAACAAACAATTACTGGTTTCGTACTTATAATTAATTCTTCAATTTTGTCTTGATGAGCTAAAAAACTTTGAGCGTTTAAATGTAATAACAATTCATTTAGCTGTAATTGTTAGATATTTTCTTCCTCTCTTTTCTTCTCATTTTCAGCTAGTTTTATATAATTTGGACAATTCTTGTCAAACGCATTATGTTTATCATCAACAATTAAATCTAAATTTTTCTGTTTTTTATTTTTGTGTGCACAATTAGTACATTTTAAATTAGTCATCTCGCAATCTTTGCTGTTATGTGCACCCCCAAATTTACCGCATGCGATCTCTCTCTTACACTCTTTTTGCATAGTGGTTATATCCGCAACATTTGAAACATCTTGCAATATTAGCGTGGTCAATTACTTTGCACAGTTTCCACCCAAGGCAGACTTTTTCCAAAAATAATAACATTTTACGCAATTCCGGGCTCACTTCGATAATTACGCTAAAGTCATTTTTCTTGTCACTCACAATTCTCTTAACAATTTTCATTTCAACATTTTGACAACAATCTTTCAAATTATTTTGTTCAATAATACTCTCAACAATTTCCTTATCTGATAACGTCGCTTCCTCTTTATCAATCCACACGAGTTTCACGAATTTCTTTTTTGTTTTAGGAATTTGAACATTAAATTTCGCGCCAATTTTCTCGACATTTTTTTGCAATTTCTCTCTATCGTCAACATTCTTACATTTAACAACAACCGTTCCGTTATTTTTTTCTTTAATACTCGTGATTCCGACTCCGAGCTCCTTAACATTAATGTTCCTTTTGACATTGTTTAAATTATCATTCTTCTTGATGTTTCCACTCGCGGCAACGTCATCGTCAACTGGCTTTACGACAATCATCGCCTCGGTCTTTTTCTTATTCTTTTGGAGCGCGTTTGCATAAGACACATTTGAAATGCAACTATCAACTACAACATTGTTATTAAGGTTTCCTAACATCTTTCTCATATCTTCCATCTCCCTCCTCCAACTGTCTTTCTCAGCTCTGACTATTTCTTCCATCTCCTTCTTCAACTTGTCTGCTTCAAATTTAACAATATCTGTTATCATCTTTTTTATTTCATTTTTGATAACCATCTCATCCCTTATCTTGTACACCAACCAATCTATCTTCTTCTCCATATTGGATCCTCCTTGTTGCTTTTCTTCCGTCTGCGCTGAAGATTTCACCGCCAAGCTAGTTACACCACTATTATATGTAAAATTTAAAAAATTATACATATATATAAAATAGGGGTAGAAAATACCTAAGAATACAATAGAATTAGAAAAAATTGCCAATATAATAAAAAATGTGTAAATTAGGAACTTGCGCATTACTTTTTATGTACGGATTTCCCAAAATTTTTGGAGAAATGCCCGTGGTTGCTCTAACTTTCGCAAATTTTGAGATATCGGACTATTTCTAATTCTTTAAAATTATTTTTGGCATTCTCGGCTGTTTCGAAAAAAAGAGGAAAAGAGAGACAGAGAGAAACAGAAAGAAAATGAGAGAGAAACCAAAAGAAAGACAAAGATAGAAAGAGAAAGAGAGAGAGAGAGAGAGAGAGAGAGAGAGAGAGAGAAAGAGAGAGAAATAAGGTATTTATTGTAAACATAAATAATAAATAATATGTATTTTTGGGTAAATATATAGAGAAAAGTCCCCGATTATAAGATACCACATTTATTTTGTGTAATTGCAGGAAGTCTATGGGTAGAATTGAAAAATATAATGTCATTTTGAAAGGAATTTAATAAACTTTAAGATACTAAAATGTAAAATTTAATATTATTGAAATTAATTTCATAAATTTATCTTAGGTTGGCAATACAATCTTAACAACTCACTTAGTGTTTACACGTTATTACATATTCTTGTAGCCTTTGTCGAGACGTTTTCAAAACACTCTTTTGTTCAGTCAATTTATACTATGATTTGAGAGTTTTAAAGAATTATGATTTTATTAAGAGTTTAAAGCAATTAAATTTTCAGAAAAGTACTGGTCCTTTATAAATCCATAATTAGAATTTACAAAAACCTTACTTAAAAGAAAACGTCGGTTAAAATTGCCAATAACTTCTCATAGTTTTTAAGTGTGCAAGTAGAAACTTGCACATTGCTTTTTCATAGTTTTAAAGTGGGCAAGTAGAAACTTGCACATTGTTTCCTCATAGTTTTTAAGTGTGCAAGTAGAAACTTGCACATTGCTTTCTCATAGTTCTTAAATGTGCAAGTAGAAACTTGCACATTGCGTTCTCATAGTTTTTAAGTGTGCAAGTAGAAACTTGCACATTGCTTCCTCACAGTTTTTAAGTGTGAAAGTAGAAACTTGTACATTGTTTTGTCATAGTTTTTAAGTGAGCAAGTAGAAACTTGCATATTGTTTTCTTATAGTTTTTAAGTATACAAATTAGAAACTTGCACATTACTTCCTCACAATTTTTTAGTATTCAAATTATAAATTTGCACATTGCTTAATCAACATTTTATTTCGCTCATAAAGCTTCCTCTATGAGGAAGCCAAATTAACAAATATCCACTAATAATTATACATCAAAGAAAAAATTTGGCTTCCTCATAAAGGAAGTTTTATGAGCGAAATAAAATGTTGATTAAGCAATGTGCTTTATAATTTGAATACTTAAAAATTGTGAGGAAGTAATGTGCAAGTTTCTAATTTGTATACTTAAAAACTATGAGAAAGCAATGTGCAAGTTTTTACTTGCTCACTTAGAAACTATGACAAAGCAATGTGCAAGTTTTTAAACGTTCGAATTGGAAGTTGTAATGCTTCACGCACGGTTTGAAAACTCCTGTAAAAGTATTCTTAATTGATGATGCAGTTTCTCTTTAATTTTCTGCATATGATTTTTATATTTAAAACAAGAAAAGTTATCTCAGTTTTCAACAGTTTTTATATCATTGCAACATTGGTGAGATATAAAAGATTGTAGATATACTTTATAGGAAAAATATTTTTACCGTAAATGTAAAATCATTTGAAACAAACCGAAATAATAATAAATTTGCATAATCATTGAATGTCAAATATACTTGCGGATCGGTTAAGATCCTTACAGCACACTAAGAGAAAAGAAATGGTTATAGCAAATGAGAGATATTATACTGTTTTCATAAATATACATCTGGTATAGAGCAAAAATCGACGGAATTCAATAGCCTCTAGAGGTTTTCTTGCAAATTCTGTTGGAATGTAACACTGAATGGCGATTAAATGACGCAAAACTACATTTACGGTCTCAGCAGATAAACTAATATTTTTACCTCCTCTTAGCCATAATTGGAAGCAACCGTTTCATAATATCTAAGTATACGAGATGCATGTAGTCAAGCAGGATTTGAAATTCCATTTTGATAAAAAGATGGTTCTAATATTGAATTACTTTTGTAATGTTCAATTTGGCTTCTATTTTTGAATGTGTATATAATTTGTACTGTAAGTTTCTGCAAAAATGACTTTAGTTAAGCGTACGACGTCATCTTTTGCGTGTACATTTTGAACATGAAAAATATCTTATATGCCCTTTCGTGTATGTTATAAATGATTTGGCTATAGCATTACATAATATAGCGTTAAGAACAACAGTATATCTTTTATTGAAAAAACAATTATGCCCTTTACAGAGAGGAGGATAAATTCATTTACAAATTAATTTAAATATTTATTGGCATTATTTGTTTGCTCATACCGTGATATATAGGGGAGAACGGGGGAATTGGCACCACGGGGTAATAAGAAATAAAATAACTTGCGCGTAAAAGTTCGAACCCGCGTGTGAGCGACTGTCGAACACCGCCCCCCGTGCCAGTCAAATATTCCATCAGTTTCGCTTCGTTTGCTCAGGAAAACTCACGTTGTGTTTTCGCTCGCTTTGTTACAATTTTCATTGACATTTGCTTAAGCAAGTAAGTAGTTATATTTTCTACTAATTGAATGAACTCTTTCTTTATATTAGTGTCATAGGTTACCTTTATTGACAAAACATTAAAAATTAAAAAAATCTTATCAGTAGTTATTTTTTTATTTGCTGACCAAAAGTTACACCAATGAGGGTAATTAGAACTAACCGAGTCGGAGTATTTAGAACTGGCTCCAATTACCCCTGAGGATCCAGGATCGAACAAATGTCTTGTATGTTTTGACGTTGGGAAGGATAATGAGCTCTGGTTTCGTTGTAGAAGCTGTGGAAAGTAGGCTCATGCCGACTGCGTATAGATTGTAAGAAAGCAAACATTTTTATTTGCGACCTTTGTATTTATAAAAAGTAATATACTAAAACCACGGTCTTACATAACTAAAACTATTTATACAAACTATTATAAAATGATAAAAAGGTTAAAAGATGATCCAAAACTTATTTTTTACATTTCTTTTATTATTATTAATAAGTTTCCATTTAAATACTTTAATACGCACTTAAAAATATTCCCCATTAGCAATGGATCTCATTACCCATAAGGTGGTTCTCATTGCCCGATGCCTGGGGTAATGAGTTTTTTCCATTTAAAAAAATGTGTTTTTTTGTATGTTTCTACTACAATTGAAAAATTCTGTTGTATGCCATATTGAAGCTTGATGTTTCCACAATTTCATTGATAAAAGTTCAAATAAATATTTGGTGATTATAACATATTTATTAATATTTTTTCCTTAACTGGTGCCAATTTCCCCGTTCTTCCTTACTAATAGTACGGGAGCCCATGACCAAAACCATATGTCATCGCTTCCCGTTTAAAATCATGTAAAATCGATAGATTGGGTGACCCTGGACTGGATTAGGGGGTTTCAAACGTTCGGGATCGGTACGTCTTAGGGGGGCGCCATGTCTACTATTGAAAAAAAAGAGGCGACAAAATTACAATACGTCTGATATTAGAAAGGTTAATTGATTTGGGTATGTTATTGATGGATTTATCAACATCAGACACCTAAAGCATTCCGTTTTTCTGCTATAATAACGCGAACTTGTATACAAATTGGACCCAATAAATTTATAGCTTTCCGCTTGAAATTTGTATAGAGCATACTTTTCACTGCCTAGAATACGGAATCAGTGTTTTCAGACACTTTGAACGTTCCACACAAGAGAAAAATGTACCGGAGTCGGCCGGCACACCCCCTGTGTTTGTTACACCTTTGTCCCCAGCGTTACCAAATTTCTCGATTTTTTCCACATTTTTTAAGAAGGGCATACATAAAAAAACTTAATCACATACTTCACAATTGTTTTTAACGGCACGTAATTAGTAAAATAAAATAGATATTTTCACGTAAAAGAGCGTTAAAAATTTGTTAAAATTTATGAAATATAAAATTTTCTTCACATTTCTTCTTAGAAACATAATTGCCGTTATGCCATATTTCTTTCAAAAAATCAAATTTAATTATATTCAGTATTTACATAAAAAATGTTCCTGTTTCCATAACCAGTTAAAACATGGGTATTTATGCATAAAAGCGACTTCCTCTCCGATTTGCTTGATATTTTAGTATGTTGTTGGGGATGTCTTCCCGAGTCATTTCATATATACATATATAAGGGTCGGACTCAAATAGCTTCGGAGATACAAGCTGAGAAAGGAGGTATTTAGGCATAAAAGCGACTCCCTCTCCGATTTGGTTTATTTTTTAATATGTTGTTGGGGATGTTTTCCCGAGTTATTTCATATATATATATAAGGGCCGGACTTAAATAGTTTCGGAAATACAGGCTGAGAAAGGATAAAAATAATAAATTCAAAAATAAACGTTCAATGATGATTTATTCAACACTATCATTAGGAATCTGAAGGATTTCAACCAAGTGTGTGCTTTGTATGTGCTTCCAACGTACAAAGCACATATTTGTTAAAGCAGAGAACAGTTTGGTATATGAAAAGTACATATTTATATGTACGATGAATAGTTGGTATATAAATACCCATCCCTGCATGCGGAGAAGTGCGGCAGTCCCTGTGTAGTACAGCCTGTTGTTTATGTTTTCAAAGTGACTCTATTGGTTTGTTTACGCTCGGATTACCGCATTCTTTGATGCAATGGCTGAAATTTTTCAGATTCCTAATGATAGTGTTGAATAAATCATCATTAAACGTTTATTTTTGTATTTATTATTTTTATCCTTTCTCAGCCAGTATCTCCGAAACTATTAAGTCCGACCCTTATATATATATATATGAAATGACTCGGAAAACATCCCCAAACAACATACTAAAATATCAAGCAAATCGGAGAGGAGTCGCTTTTATGCATAAATACCCAAAACATGGTCTGTGGATGCTCTGAAGAGACAATGAAGTTATATAAAATTTTAAAAGCATTACAAGTTGCCCGTTTAGCGTGGAATGCCCCAAATACGTACCTGATCGTTCGATAATCCACCGATAGCGAAAAGTTGTCTGATTAGCTACATGCAACACTCAATTTGTCTGATATTAATGTTTTTGACATTTGTGCATCTCATTTTATTACGTACACCACTTTTCAGACATATTGTTATAATTTAAGCGCCTTTAAAATCCCTACATTTTATATATACAGTCAAAATTCAAGGTCACGTGACATTCGTCTGAAAATGTGTTTCTTGGCATCAAACTAAGCCTAATTAACGTAATTAAATGATTTTCAGACGGATAGCAATAAATTTTTTAAAGACTTTTTTTTACGGCCTCCTCTCAGTACAAGGAACGCGATTGCCGTCTGATATTCATGTTTTTCCGTATTTCATTACTATAAATTAACTATATCCCGAAGATCAGACAGATTGCCATAATTCGTTGGGTCCTATTTCTCAACAACTTCACACATGGCCTCAGGAAAGAAGGAACGCTCAAAGTTTCTGAAATTCGCGTTTTTAGGCTCAAGTAAGTGTAATTAACAAAATCCACAAGGACTTTTGCGGGAAGCGATAACTTAAAAAACTTGGTCGTGTGGGCTCCCGTACTATAATATATAATAAAGAGAGATGTATAGGTACTACCTATAAGTACATATTTTTTTTCACTAGATGCCTATAGGTCATAATTGGTCAAAACTGGCTACCAGAAACTTTTATAAGGCTATCTACTATTTAAAATCATCAATATTTCCATTTATTTTTATTTCATTTTTAAATATATTCTTATACCGTGTGGGGTTGCTGGTCCTCCATCGGGCGCCTCCCTAGGTGGCGGATTGGGGAGTACCCATCGGCTCGCCGGAGGGTACCAGGGAAATAAAACCCGAGGTGGACCAAAACCAGCTCAGGAACCTTACCTCAACAAAAAAGGGTTCAGAAGGCGATGGGAAACCACTGCACTACTATTCCCAAGAAAACCTTCATGATCATGCTACAGAATACTCGTGATGATATGTTGGGTGCTCCGGCTAACAACCGGCGCCACACGGGTTCCAGGCCTAGTGGTGTGCTACCGGCCACGACGGGGTAGACTCCCAGGTCCCTCGTGAAAAGTATGCTACTGGAGAGGCAGACAAACCATGTGTTAAACTAAAAAAAACATGGAGACTAGGGAGCTGGAACGTACAGGGACTACTCGCTGCCGGAAAGCTCACCATTGTTGAGAATGAAATGGAGAGATATGGGATCAAACTGCTGGGAATTATGCGA